>PNEQ01100175.1:0-59963 GCA_003012365.1 Medauroidea extradentata | reverse complement strand
CATTAATTAACATCTTAAATATGCAACACCGATAATTACGTCAAAAATACGGCTCGTCACTCGGCAGATACTGTTCCCTGTACGAATATTTTATTAAGACGAATATACACACGAGCTGTATGGTTTTTCCATCTAAAATAATAATGATTTAAGTTACGGTGGATTTTTCGCAAATCCAACATAAATTAATTTCACTATCCTCGTTTCGGACTATGAAATGTTCTAACCTCACTAATCCGCCATGATTTTTTACACATTTGTAAACAAGTTACGGCAAGCCAGTAAGTTAACACCACCCTATAACCCATCTGTTAACTTACGGTCGTTCACTTTCAAGTTAAGGTAAGCAAAATGCTTACTGAATCGCTCCGGGAAAATTTACGGCAAATGTTAAGGTGACTGGCCGTAACTCTCAAGTTACGGTTACCTTAAAAGTTAGTGAATAGACCCCCTGGCACGCTGCTACCCCTCCCACTCCCTCCATACTCCTAGTAGTTAGACACTAACCTAGGGTGTGCCCCTTCTGGGCCACAAAAAGAAAAAAAAACGGGGTCAAATATCCAGGCGAGTGTCCAGACCTGTTCTTCTACGACCGTGAAAATACACGACTTTCGCACTCCGCTTTTGCTCTATATTGCCGCCATGTCATCTGCCACGTTGTTTTCTGACCATGATCTATCTACCTATTCTCTTTCTCTTCCGTATCTTTTTAAACTTTAGGAACGTGATATTGTGTATGCTGTCTACTGTGGAAAGGAAAAATATTTTGATTTGTTTTTCAGGTAGTGAATGAAGTTGTTGAAATCGAATTACAGTTAATTCATATAAATTTTTATTATTCATTCAATGTAGTATGACGGGTAGAGTAGTAAAAGGATGTTAGTTGAGATTCTGAACATTTGGTAAGATTTTTATTTTAAGGCCTTGGTTATCTTTCGTTTGAATGCCTACGAATGTGTCACATGAAAAAGAACAGCTGATATAAAAGTGAAAATCTACTATAAGGTTCTGCTTTGTTAAGCTTAATTTTTTTTTACAAAGTTACCGTTCCTCACATCGGTTTGGGACATTTTAAAAGTCCTTTTAAACATTTAGCAAACAATTTAAAATCTTTTTGAACTGTTTTTTAACTTACGAGAAATAGCCATGGTAAATGTTAAGAGCAGCTACTCATTGTACTATTTATTTTGCTGGTATAGTTTATTAATAGGAATGATTCTATAGTGGTTAGAAGTAAACTTAGTCTTACTTAAAGGAAATTGTGCTTCGAAGTTTTCATTTTTGTTCAGGTTAGGTTAATATGTTGGACTCGCAATTGGGAGGACCGGTGTTCGATCCCCCGGCTATCTTTTTCAGTTTTCTGAAATCGCTTCAGGTGAATGCTGGAATGGTTCCTTAATAAAAGCCATGGCCTACTCCTCTCCCATCTCCTGTCCATGTACCAAGTTGTGAGTCACAGTCACTGATGACTTCGGTATCGACAAGCCGTAAAGCCAAATTACGTTACCTTACCTCAGGTTAGATTGTGTAACGTAAAAATATAGGAAAGTAGGACTACTTCTAATCACTATAGAACCATTTGTCATTTCTAAACTATACTTGTTAAACCAATAGTTTAGGCAGTGTACAATGAGTAGGTACCTTCACATTTACTGCAGGATTTTTGGGATTATGAAGCTTGAGACTGGGAAATAACTATTGGAAAGCAAGAGGTAAGAAGGCAATACAAAAGTTGAGATGTAATCAGGCAGTGGGGCCAGATGGTAAGTTTATAGGGAATTGCATTTCTCCAAATTTGGAGGGGGTAGGGTTAGTTGGTAAAATGGGGGCTTCTTGATGTGACAAAGGAGAGGTTAAATTAGGGGTTTAGCAGGGAAGTTTTTTGGGTTCTTCGTTGTTTACTACCATGATGAATGACATGAGCATGGAAATTGTTGTTAAGCCCAATACACACGGTTATCTTTTTTGAACAAGAAGGCGACTTGCATCGTGTGAATGGCCGACTTGTATGCAAGTAGCGTGCATGGAAGATCTTGCATTCTAGCTAGAATCATTTAGAGGCCGTTCTAATTTTCATGCACCTTCCCGTGCAAGTTGTTTGTTTATATTTTCATGTGGCTCATTTACGTACGTTAATATATTCTAAGTAGTATTTATTTGAGAGTAGAATACAAATAGAAGCCTCGTATAGGCACAAAAATTTATTTTTCAGTTTCTATCCTGTATGTAACTGATGTCTCTTATAATTCAAAATGACAAATTCCATATCCTTGTTATTTTTTACAGTAAGAAAATTCACAAAATTAAAAAATAATGTAAAAAAAAAAAAGGGCCTCATATTTCTAGTATGCATGTACTACCGTGTGTACGGTATGTTCATGAAGTATGTATACAAGGGAGTTTAAACTCTCTTGTTCACCTTTCCGTGATCACCTTGGTGTACAAGAAAGAGGCCCGTGTGTATTGGGCTTTAGAATGAGATGTTTGCTGACAGTTGTGTGCTGTGCATAGAGGTGGGCTGTTGTGGGAAAAATTTGCAGGTGGATACCGACAAGTGTTGGACATGCTCTATTGTGAACAAGATATGTGTGTATGACTAAGACAGTCAAGTTTATGTAGAAGATAATTGGTCAACAGGGATGTATACAGAGTGAATGGGCAAGAGATTGCAGGGGCAGCAGAATATACATTAAGTTCTGCAGGATGGCATTAGGTGGAAAAACATTTAGAAGGAGTGGTTACAAAGGGAAGGAGGCCGTTGGGCATGCTGGGACAGGTTTTGAAGAGAGTCGGCTTTCATGTGAAAGAGAAGATGTACCGGTATTACCCTATGGTATGGCCAATGTTAGAATATGCCGCAGCAGAATGGGACCCACGTGTAGAGATGTAGGAGTTGGAGTATGATGGAGGAGATGGAGGAAAATGATTTTAGGGATTTACTGATGATGATTGAAATGGAATGAAGTCCTTTGAAGGATGGAAAAAGAATGGAATGGCTGACATTGGGGAGGTTGGGTCCCAGCTGAGTAAGAGAGGGTACAGGAAAACAGGCAACAACTAAGAAAATTCAGAGGGTGTGTGTAAGAGCTGAGCGAGATAGACATTCTGCACTTGTTAGGAATGCGAGGAAATGGAATTTGTGCGGGAGGAGTATGTTATTATTAACGGGGAATGATGTGGGATTTTCTTTTGGAGGAGCAGGTGAAGGAGGTTGGAACGATTAAGATGAGTTTGAAAAGTCATTAAGGTGGCAGTTATAGCTTTCCTCAGGGCAATTGCCAATTGTGATGTTATCCATCTATTATATACAAAGGAATAAGTTATTACCAGTAAAGTTTGTTAATTTTTTCAAATTAGTGTTTCGCAGAAAGATTATGTGAAATAAATAAAGGAATCACTGTTCCTTTGACTTCGTCAGATGGATCATACGAGTTTTGCACAACACAGCTTCTGCTTGATCAGTTAAATAAAAAGTGTACTGTACACACATTGTATAACGTTCACTATTGGTCAGGACTATCAATGTGTTTGTTGGTGGAATATATATTTGACAAAACCAAAATGCCCTGAATAGAGTTAGATTTTTTTTTACTAAAGAATTCATTTTTTGCAAGTGGAACAGTTTACATTCAAAATAGAGGCCCCTTTAATGCTTTAATTGTAGAGTCAAGTTTGCAAACAGGACATGTAAAACATGTTTTCTCTTTGCGTTAATGTCTTTGGAAGAGTCAGTTTTTCTGAAATGATCGACTATTTTATTTTTTCATTGACTGTGTCAAACAGTATAAATGCTCGACTCACTTTCATGAACTGTACAAGAAGGTATTTAGGGCTACCGTGGTAGGATATAAATTTTTCTTCTGCTTCGTCTACTAAACTTGTTGTGGGAAGAGTAAATAAAACTGGTAACTTTTGGGTAAAACTGTTTAATCAAAGACATATCTAACTTAATTTGGGTGACAATACTAATGTGGGCAAGTTTCGTACGGAAATCTAGGTAATCCGAACGAGTAAACTTTGAGAACAAATATAATAGTTGTTTTTGATTTGGCATTCCAAGGCTCCGTAAGCTGATTTTACACAACACAATTTATTTCTCGCACAGCTCCTTGCGCGCAATCACTCATGCAGTATTTGCATGCAACCTTTCATAGTCCGTTTTACATAGTGCAATTTCTCCACACAACCTACATGCAATTTGTTTTCTTCTCGTCAGAAGTTTAGAACAAATGGAAAACCTAAGATGTACACATGCAGCGATAGAAATGTTATCTGACGAAGAGTAATATAATTGTGAACCATGTAAGAACTTGTTTTTTATCTCTTCAGTGGTACAGTAGTCTTTTCCCTGACTTCCGATACAGACGTGGCCACCGCCTAATGCATTCTCGCACAAATGTTTGTTGTGATAAATGGGTGATTTTGTGTTATAGTGGGCTGGACATTTTTTGTATTCGTCCAAAAACAGCAAAAAAAAAATTACTCTGGTATCAATTGCATGTTTGTTTGGAGTTTGTTGTCTTTGTTTATATTCACAACTACGTGCATACATTTACTTCAGAGAATGGCCAATCACATTGCTTGTTCCACACAACTTGCGTCAAAATATAGAGCATGTTCTATTTGCCGAAATTGCACCGCCACTTGCATTGCATGTGAGGTTCCAAGAATTGTGTGTCTGAGCTCCAATGCAATATCAGCATATTGTGTGGAAATTGCATGTACATTGCGTCGTGTAAAACCAGCTTTACCAAGCTTCATGCCCTGCACCCCGGATGTAACATCTTACATTCCACTGTTCAAATTCATCTCAAGGTTCCATATGCTCCCTAGAATGTCCTTTTCAACTAAAGGCATGGGCCACTTATACCCTGTAAATCCAAACTCACAAATGCACACAACTTTATGAAGGGAACAAGGGCTTAGGACACAAGTTCAAGTGACCAAGGGAACTCGAAATACAGCCAATATGTGCACTTACAAAACCACATTTCAATACATTTTTGTATTATAATAGTGCTACAGTACTACAGTTGACATTATTTTCATAGTAATTGGTATACAATCTTACTTTCAGAAACTTTTCTGTCTATTACAGGAAGAATTTTGGTTGGTTTGAATATCTGGTTATCTGAACAAGCCTTGCCCCCAATTAATTTGTATTAAGTGACTCTACTGTGTGAGATTTCAACATAGGAAATAGTTGTAGAGGTGTAAGATGTGAATAGAAAATAATGGTTGGGGTGGGTTATGGCATCAGGTCAAATTAGAATACATAATATGATTCTTGTAGGAATGTATTGCTTCTCAAGATAAAGGTCTGACTGCCATAATTGAATAGGATGTCTTCCTCACACCAATGTCATGGCCATTTTCTCCACAATAGTTAACTTGCTGGGATGTTTTGACCATCCTATATGTCAAGGTGAAATCACAGGACAAAAAGTAATGTGACACTAGTTTGGCTGCGCGCGACAAATATTAAAAAAAATATTACGTACAAATATTTCATTGCGCTACATAATAACCGCTAGTGCAACAGCCATAGATCTTTACAGTTATTTCAGTTTTTTCCATTTATTTGTTATATATTTTAAATAGTCAACCCCCTGACATTCTAAAATGTGGAAATAAAGACAAAATTACATGTTTGCTTAATGCTTAAAAAGGTTACGATTTGCTTATGGTAAGCAACGAAAATCTCTATTAAAATAAGTTAACACAATTTCCTATCTACTCATCAGTGTCACCAACATTTTGGCATTAAATTTAACTTTGAATATGATAAAATTGGTATATTTTCTATTCGGAATTCGCATCACGCCCACCATTTCTGTCAAACTGTCGTCTCGGAAACCTCAATGCTGATTGGTACGCATCTTTTTTTTTTTAATGTTGTGGCGGTCGTGTCGCTTCTGTCGCACAAATGATTCCACCATCATATTTATGGCTGAGAAAAATTAATTTGTGTGGTTTGGTGGGACCCATGCGTGGCATACGTGTATGTTAGCATACAGCAAAATACACACATGTCAGTATTTTATCTGGCAGTTCACAGATAAAATACTTGCACTATAAAGATGGTTGTGGCTAGGCATGGTGACCTGGAATGTTGTGAGAGTGAGGCACGGTACTATGGTTGATGTTAACCGGCTCATCTGGCGTGGTATCACCTCTTCTGCAATATTGTGGATTAGTGGTGACCCCATCTTTTACTGGTGGAAAGTTTTAAACAAACTCCACAGCATGTTTCTGGAGTAGTTTGACGCAAATCCTGTGAGTAGTTTTTCTGGTAAGACATGTTGCAAAAGCTGTTTTTAGCGGTTTTGAGTGGCTTAGAATTAATTTTTCTAATTCAATTCACATGATGCTTTGGAGTGGATTGAGGAGATTTTGGTCAGCGTTTAATTTGTATGACTTTAGTGCTGGTGAGGGGTGACGTGATGTGAGTATGGAGCTGCGCCAGAATGAAGGGGCAGGAGAAACTGGAGATCCCCGAGAAAATCCGCCAACCACAGTCATCGTCTTGCATGATTTAAGTATATGAATTCTTACAAAATGAAAAGGCACTTAGATAAAATAAATCTGCATCATGAAAAAATGTAAAATGAATTGTTCAGTTTGTTGTAAAAATTATGTCTACCTCTTAAGCATGTATTTTCCCTACTATCTTTTATAGGAGGACATTGTTTTTGGTGGTTTCTGTAAAATTCACTATTAAATTTTGTCACTGTCCCTTAAGTTTCATTTTCTGTGTTAAATTTTTTTTTTCAATACCTGTATGCTTCTTGCTAGGATTATGTGGGCAATACTTTCTTCACTTTGTTCATGGCATTTTGAAAGAAAGTCCTGGATATACACATTGTTGGAAGGTGATTCAGCACCTGGAGTTATTTCTGCAAGTTTTCCAATTTGTTATACACAGAAAGAGAAAGCCAGAGACACAAACACACACACAAACACACACACACACATACACATACACACACACAAAATTCCTTTAAGGGTGCAGTGTACAGCAATTTTCATCACCATGTTTTCATTTTTATATTTGCACCTGATAATTTTTTTCTTGCTTCAGGCACAAAATGTGACTAAATTTTGCTCTTATAAAATTTTTTTATTGCGTAATGGCACGTTAAAGCCAAATTTTCATGTTTCCGTTTTAAGGACGACACCAAAACCAACTCGCTTACCAAGCTGAAAAAATTCACAGTGAATAACGATGTTGTAGGCTACAAGCTCAGCTATGTTAAACCACAAAATAAAGTAATTTTGTGTTTAAAAACATTCATTGAATTTTTTAAAATTTTATTTTAACTTCTTTGCTGCAAAATAAATATGCCAAGATAGTGTAAAAAAAAGTTAAATTTTTTTGTAAATAGTTCATTTTTGGTTATTTTTAAGCGAGAAAACAATGTACCTATGGTTTACAGAGCCCTTTAATTCGGTGTTCGAATAAACTGTATGTCTCAGTTTAAAAATATTTTGTATATTCTACTATAGTGGAATGTTGCAGCGAAAGAGTTAAATTTCAGCATTTTTATTTAAATACAAACATTTTTGACTCTTTGTTTTTATGTATGTGAAATTGTAGCCTGTAACGACTTTATCCACAGTTTCAAGCCATCATATTTTTAACTTTTTCCCTTCTGCTTCTTCCTTGTTATGCTTAGTAAATACTACTTACTATGCCTTTTTGCTTAACATTATGTTAAGACTTCTTTGAAGACACGTTATTAATGGAATAAATTTCCAAAATGTAAAGCGTCACTACATTGTTCTACTGTAAGAGAATTTACATTAACACTACCTGGTTCCTGTAACTTCGTTCACTGAGTTTTCATGCAACAGTATTTCTAAAACAAAAAAAGTTTTGGATAGTGCTAAATGGGGTAAAATTATGTTAAGGGTTATTGTTGTAAGTTTTAGAAACCTTTTGAAAAGGAAAATTATCCCACAAATTTTTTTGGCTCTCCTGTTCTCCCGCTGTATTTTGTTTTGCCTCCCACCTTCCCTGAGCTATAACTAGTTTAGGTAGAAAACAAAAAAAAAAAAAAAAAAAATATTTTTTTTTTCATTTAAAATTTTTTGCCCCTTTATTCCATTTTGACCCACCTTTCTCCAAAAGTTAGTTTTTTTTTTTTTTTTCAGCTAAAAACATTGTGGAATACACACACAACTCTCCAAAGTTTTTAAAGTTTTCTTACTAAGTATTTTGATTATCCCATTCTGCCCCTCTACTCTTTTTCACCCTTCTGCTTAAAAAAATAATTCAAACATTGTTCATTAAAGTTTTTGGGTATCCTGTTCTGTCCCTCTACCTCGTTTTGCTTCCCGCTGCTCAAAGTTTTTCAAACAATAATTCTTTATGACATTAGCTAGCAGTCCGCCTGTGGCATTGCCTTTGTGCATTACTCATAACAGTGAAACAGTGAATATTTTTCTTCAATTGGAGGACCTCTTTGTACGTTAGATTAGTTGCTCGGCCATCAAGTGTTATGATAACCAAGCTGCAGGTTGAGCTTTCTCTGCAGCTGTAGTTTGGGTATTCATATCGGCATCATTTTGAAGTAAAAAGCAAATCTGATATCGAGAAGGTTTCAATATATATCAATAATTGAAAACACTTTTAGGGTCTTTTCACCACCTTATAGGTTGAATTTCCCCTTAAATTGGTTAATATGCTTTTTTATGATTGACCCACTGAAGTAAAAGTTACGATGATAGGCTTTCGGGTTTGAACTATTTAGATGAATCTTATAAAACACATTTCACCCCTTTTCACCCCCTTAGGGGACGAATTTTGAAAAATCTTAATTAAACACCTTAAATATTTGTTCAAGTATCCAAGTGACGTTAATTCATTCAGTCAAAGCAAAGTCGATTATTCATTAAAAATCATACTATCACTCCAGTACAGTACTGTGGGTTCCAATTTTTAAAACTCTTAAAACCTTTTTACGGCAGTTTACGTAATCACCATTCTGAAGAAAAATAAACTGAATATCTCAATGGGTTCAATATTTATAGTATATTTATCTATACCACATTACAGGTCTTTTCACCACCTAAGAGACTGAATTTCAAAATACTCTGGTATCACATTTTAGACTACTTAACTGGTGTCTCTTGGACGTAAAAAACACGACAATAGCCCGTTGGGTTCAAGATGCATATATTGACAATTAATTAAAAACATATTTAATCACTTTTCACCCCCTTTCACCTCCTTAGGTGGGCAATTCCAAAAATTCCTGAAATTACTTTTCAGGTATGAGCATCAATTTTAAACAAAAATCATGTCGCTATATAAAAATCAATAGGATCAATATATATTGATTGTGAATAAAAAACACAATTTACTTTTTTCTTCTAACCTCTTTGGAGCAGAATTGGGAAAATACAATTTTAATGGTATTTGGGATATTTCATAAAGCATCAGTCTAAAGCTAAAGCACTTCAATATCTCAATTAGTTCGATAGATATTGATGAATAATCCAAAACACATTTCACATATTTTCACCCCCTTAAAGAATTTTGAAATGCCTTGGAGTCCTATCATAGATATTTGTATATGTAACCAAGTGAAGTAAAAATCACTACGATAGTCAGTTGTGTTTAAGTGATATAGACGATTCATAAAAAAACACATTTTGCCCATTTTTACTTCTTGGGTACGTATTTCAAAAAAATCCTAAAACTACTTTTTGGGTATTTACGTAAGCAACATTTTGAAGTGAATACCAACTCTCTATCCCGAAGAATTCAACAAAAATCTAGAGTTAATCGGAAACACATTAAATGTCATTTAACACCCTAAAGTGTTGAATTTTGGAAAATCCTTAAATTGGCTAATATGCATTTTTATGTGTCTCCTATTAAAGTAAAAATCACGATTATAGGCCGTCTGGTTCGAGCTCTATCGACGTTTCTTCGGAAACACAATTCTACCCTTTTCACCCCCCTAGAGGTCGAATTTCAAAAAATCTCTTAGTGCTCGCCTATGACGTGAGGGGAACCCACACAAAAAATTTCACGATTGTAGGTTAAGTGGTTTGGGCTGCAGTTTGATATGTCCTCTTTTATATATATTTTCCATCATCTATATCGACCCGTCACTGCATACTAAAATTTTTTGGATTGCAATATGTTATGATTGTCATAAAGCATTCCTAACTTCAATATTGCGTTTAATAATAGCTGTAATAGTTGTTGCAGAGAATTTGATATACATAGTTAATACACCATATTTAAATGTGACCAAAAGTTTTAAAGTGATTTTTAATGTTGTTATGTATGTATGTATGTGTGTGTGTGTGTATGTGTATGTGTGTGTATGTGTGTGTATATGTGTGTGTATGTGTGTATGTATGTATGTATGTATTTTTCTTTGGAAGGCCATGTGACCAAAAATTTATGTTGTCTGGCTTTTTTGTTTATATTTCTGGTGCTTCTGCTAGTCTGTTAGTGAATACTACTAATTCCGGTTATTTTGGTTCAATTAGTGGTTTTTATTCCTGTGTTGCTTCATTTGTTGTCCTTGTTTTCCATTTTTGTTGTTTTGTGTTGCTGCTTGACTTTAGTGTCATTGGAGTTTTTTTTATCAGTGAGTACTTATGTGTAACATTTTGTTTACCAAGGAGTTCTTCCTATTTTGTTATGGTTTTTACTTTTGTTTATTATTGTTAATAACTATTTGTATTGTTTTATCTGACTTTTTGTATGTCTCTTATGTACATATACCACTGTCGTCCTTGTGCAGTATTTTTCTGATAAGTTTTCGTTAATATTTTACAGTGTACCGAAATATTTAATGATCATGTAAAATTTGTCCTGTAATTTCAAGGCTCAATAGTGGACAATGAAGTTGTTAATGTATGCATGTAGACTTCTGTTAGTAGCTATAATAAAGTAGTTAAATATAAAACAAGTGCTATTTGTAAACACAGTTTCACAATTTCTTCCAGCTAAAGCACAGTGTACATAAGACGGCATACAGTGGGGTAAAGGATGGATCATGCATGTCATGTTTTGGCTGCAATATTTCTGTCAGGTGAGTTCAGTGTTTTATCAAATATTGTACAAGGACAATATAGGAAACTCATTAGAAAAACACAAGACGTTTTATTTGGTTCCAGCTCCCGCCGACAGGAGTGGTGTTCTTTCTACAGTAGCACATTGCTCTATGGGTAGTTCAAAGTTCAAGCTTCACATTACGTTATGTATAAACTGAAATGTAATCGTGATTTTAGAGTAGACATATTCTGTTTGATATTATTTTCATAAATTAAAATTTAAAATATTAGTAATTACTTCATCATAACATTAGCCTAAGAGAAATTCAGCCTGTAAATGTATAAACACAATAGAAAACAGAGACATAAGAATGTGAATATTGCTAATGTTTCCAGCTCTCGCCGTCGGTAACACGTCTCTCGTTTTACAATGTTAAAAAGCTGGAGTTTCCCATATTGTCCTTTACGATATTTGGTTGTATGTTTGTGTGCATGGATGCCATAACTCTAGTTTATGTTAGAGGCCATAGCAACTATTGTAAAAGGAGAATATAGGGAAGTACAGCTTTGTAACATTGTTAAAGTGTGACAAGTGTTACCAATGATGTGAAGTGGAAACCCTAGCAAAGTCACATTTTTATGTCTCTATTTTCTATGATGGTTATAAATTTCTGGACCGAATTTCTCTTATGCTAATAGTATGAGAATGTTTATAAATAAAGTTTAAACTTATCAAAATAATAACTGAAAGAGCATGTCTTTATTCAAAAATGACTATTACATTACAATTTATAAATAACAATACACAAAACTAAAACTACCCATAGTGCAATGTGCTACTGATGAAGAAACAGCACTTGTATCGGCATGAACAGAAATTAAGGCCTCACTTTTTAGTTTTGGAGTGGTTTCGAAAATATTATTTTTAATGCAAATTAATACATATATATAAGAACTTTATTCGTACAGTTTTAATGCTTATATATTATTGTTTGTATCTTAATTTTTCTGTTGCTATACACCAAATGGATTTTTAGATTTTTGCCCGCTCCTGAAATATCACATATTTTGTGGTCAAAATAAGCCCAAATGAAGCAAAATAATTTGTTTGCTAACAAACAGTACATTATATTAAAAAAACACTATGGCAAAATTGTGTATTGTATGACTGCAGTCAGTCTCAAATTTTTTCAAAGCATTTGCTTAAAAAGTATTAAAGAGTTATTTGTAATTGTTTGAAATAAATGAAAGGTCATGGCCTTAAATAACCCGTCTCATGTTTTTCTTGTGAGTTTCCTTTATTATCCTTTAACAA
Source organism: Medauroidea extradentata (assembly GCA_003012365.1). Classification (NCBI taxonomy): domain Eukaryota; kingdom Metazoa; phylum Arthropoda; class Insecta; order Phasmatodea; family Phasmatidae; genus Medauroidea; species Medauroidea extradentata. Next base: position 47,629 of record PNEQ01100175.1, on the reverse strand, counting down.
TATTAAGTTTTTGTGAGTTGATTTCTTGATGTACCCTGTGTCAGGTACACTGAAATTTTGTTTTATTTTTGTTGACATTGTTGCTGTAGAGTTCGAAATGCTTGGTGGTGTATGATTTAAAAGATTAGGGTGCCACGGGACAGTTGGCTCGGTTGAGTTAGGTAAAACATGAGATAGTGGATGATTTTAAGCATTTGTTGATAAATGTGCCTCTGTGGTAACTAATTAGGCCTACAGGGCAAGTGCTTTTTAAGGTTTACTGCAATGCTTTATTCACTTCCCTATAGGCCGGCCGAGACTTTGCCAGTTAGCAAGACTGGTAAAGAAATTGTAATTGTTAGATGAGGTTTTTATTGCCCATGCTGAAGGTAGTGTACACGTTGATGTGGTCAGCACAGAACTTCATACGTACCACTAAATGGCGTATAGGTACGGTGCATGTCATTTAGGCAAGGATAAGTACTTACGGTAATTGAAATATAATATCACCTATGAGCACTAATATGACATTACACATAAATTCTTCTTGTTTTTGTAAAACACTAAGTTGAAGTGGCCTGCTAATGGTGATCCAAAAAGCTGGAGATGACCAGCAGAGTTTTAAGTGCAGAGCCTATGGAGCAAACAGGGTCAGATACCTTGCTGTAACGAGAGGTGCCTGCTTGTAGGGGAAGATAACTTACTTGAAATAGCACTGTTGAGACAGTTGACTACAAGCAGGAGAAACAGTTCTCTCGCTGGACACATCCATCCTGTTGTAGCAAGGTGTCTCCGAGGACTGGGCCGAAGGAAGGCACGTTTCCATTAGCTCAGCTGCCATTAGGTTGTGTTACTGACACTTAAATAACCACATCCAAATATTAAAAGGAGAAAAACTGATCCAGTGCTATAAAACATTACATAATTATAATGGCTTATGGCTTTCACAAAATTGTGGTACAGAACAAAACATTGCAGACACTTCAGTAAACAGGGGAAAAATAGTGTTATAGGTTGTCACTACTCATTGAATAATTATGAAATTGTTAAAAATTACCATGTGTTTGAACTAAAACAACAAAAAAAATTAGTTTTAAATAGAGTTGTGAATTTCTTCAATATGTAGTTGTAGGTCTACTGCAGTATTTTTTATACCTGAATTAAGATAGATTGACTTAACATTTTTTTTATTGTGTTAGTATTCACGTAATTTTATAACTGTGTATCTAAATGTATTTAGTTTAAAACAGCTCTCCCAAATTTTTCAGGTGTGTTACGGTACAGTACGTTGTTTTCAGTATTCCAGACTTTTGAAAGTTCTTTACTATTTTTTTCCCTCCCCAGTATCCATGTGTGATGGCCTGTCCCATCAGAAGTGTGGCAGTGTTGAACTGAAAGGCCAATTAGGGACATTGAAGAGTCCTGGCTATCCAGACAATTTTCCAGAGAAGATCAGCTGTGCGTGGTACATCCATTTACCAGAACGCTCAGTGTTAACAATACAGTAAGTTTCTCCAAATCTTACTAGTCTACGTACATGGTGTCTAGCATTTCTGCAGTGGTGGAGGTTGAGACTAAATAAAGCTGTCTTGTTAATTTAGTTTTGTCTGTTGTATCAAAAGTTGATTCTGTACTGAAAGTGTAAATATGGCTAGTTATGAAAAACATATTGTGCTTGCTATGCACAGTATTGTTTTTTGTTTACTTGATGTGGCAATAGTGTAAGGGTCGTAGATGAAAGTGATGTTCATGGTTGCATGGTATTTGGTGCATGATTTTGTGTCATTAGGTATATACAGTACCCTAACATTGCATAGTGATGTCTCATATTCCCCATTTTCTGTGATATTGTACAGAATTGTCAGGATGATTAATTAAGGTGGTCTACAGTTTATTTCTGCAAATACTGTGAGTTTTTATGCTAATGCTCACATTGGCATCATCCTATATTTGTTTATGAAAACAAAGCAATTAGGGTCACCGACTACCCCAGGGTCCTGGTGGGACCAAGGCTCAGAATTTACAAGCTAAATTAAATTATATGGGACTCAGTACGCCTACCTGACGAACGTAAATATATGGCAACACTGACTTTTTTAGTTCATCTTTGTGATACCCACATTCCTATACAATAGTTTAATGCATTTTTATATACCCTGAAAACTATTAAGAAATAAGTATTTTCACTATTGAAAAAACATTAGAAAATGTAATGCCATTGTATTTCATCCTATAGTAATATTCTTCTCTTCTCAATGCAGAAAATAGTTTTGTTCGAAAGTGATATCATTAACAATAAAAATTACTGATAAACGCCAAGCAGTGGCGAAGCGTGGACGTGTTACGAGGCAAGCAGTATGATACCCGACTATACACTTTGAGCAGGTGACAGTTGTGTCGCTGAGACCTAGGTGTATTACTGAGAACTAATTCCTTGTCTCTTACATGCTACTTGCTGAGGAGTGTACCTGCCTCTACCAGTCAAATTGTTACACACGCAACTGAGAGCTTTGTACAGTCACTGCTAATCACTGCTTACCTTAGAACACTTCACGCTTCGCCGTTGTCGCCAAGTATCCTAGTGTAGCTCGCCCAAGGCTCTTAAATAGAGGCAGCAAGCACCCTTAAGGGGACTGGTGCATGAAAAACAGAAAAATTGTCACATTACAAATAATACTTTAAATTGTAGCCACTGTGGTTACCTGCTTGAAGTTATGTGCCCTCACAACACAATTGATATGTGCAACTATATTCATGAGGGGTTTGTGAGGAACTTTGAAGTTCTTGCACACTTTCAGAACTCCGCCTCACGATATGTGATATAATAAGTGAGGAAGAGAATGAAAATAAAAGCTTTACTTAATGACTTGGAATACTTATGTTAACTAATTTGACCAATCGGTAGTCACCTAGAATGAAACTATGTTTTGTACCAAAATTTTTAAATTAAATATAAAACATGGTTTTGCTCTAGACAACTATTGATTGGTCAGATTAGTAACATAAATACTTCAAGTCAATTAGTAAAGATTTTATTTTCATTCTCTTCCTTACTTATTATGATATCACATGTAACACATTTTCATGCACCGGTGTTCTGAAAGTGTGCGCAAACTTGTAAAGTCAACAAAGAAGTCTCATAAATGCAGTTGTGACTATCAGTTTTACTGTCAGGACATGCGACTTAATGTAGGTAACTGCACAGTGGCCATTTTGAAGGCACAATGAGCAATTTTAACAGTTTTTCTGTTTTTCATACCTCAATGCCCTTATATTTTGGACTCGAAAGTATGGACTGCTCAAAAACTGCTGAAATGCTTGCTATAAAATATTTTTTTATTGATGTAGAATGAAATTGCCTCTGTCTGTTGTACCTCTGTCCAGAGACATCCCTGAGACATGATACTGATGTAAGGGAACATATTTATGTATAATATTTCTGGCCGTTGTTCAAATACAGTAGCCTGCTTAGTAATTTGGTGAAGTTATGAACACTTATACGACTACAATGTGTTGTTTATGTACTTTAATTAATTTCTAGTTTGTTCACAAGTCCTACCCTCACTTTGCATTTCTTTTAAAAATTATTTCGTTTTGATTTGTCTTTCTAGCATCTCACATTTAGGTTTTTTTTCCTGGTTTCAGAGATTTAATGTGTTTATTTATGAGTTTTATACTATATCTCTTTATAGAGCTCAGTGTGCTTAGAAATATTCATTAGGTGTAGGTCTGTTGTGTATTCTTTTATGCTTGGTTTACCTATACAAAAGTGTTAAAATTTAAATTATGATTTTTTTTAATTGTCGCTGCTCTGTGTGTTATCTCAGTCATCCAGAGAGAAAATCTACTTCTCTATAATAAGAGGCCTTTTTTGCCTATCTGTTGCCGCAGCTAAACAATTTTTGTCAGGTACCCCAGACTTGTTGTATTTTATTATAATGTCTGCCCATCCTCAGTATAGGATACATTTCTGAATATCTTGGGTGTATAAACAATAGCTTGGACAGTACAAAGAGCATACAAACACTATGATAACAAGGAGTCAATACATCCATATCTAAGTTAGCCGCCTGTGCCTATAATGTGCTTGCAAATTGACGGACATTTGTCACGTGTTTAACAGAATAATCGGCTATAAAGTTCCCATAACTATTTTTTTCTTCAAACTTCCACAATGTTGAAGTTTGTTTTAATGTGTGAACTTACAAACATTATGACCATTAGTATGAGTTGAATTTTCTTTATAGTCTCTCCTGACTGGGAAGAATTAAAGCCATCACACATTAGTAATTTGAATGTTTAAATAATGTGCTATACCCTGTTATTTTTATTAATTTTTTTCTGCATTTTGCAATTTTGAGCCAAATTCACGTATAATTTTTTTTTCCTTTTGTAAATTTTAAGAAAGTTGGTAACAAGTATATGCCATAAATTGTAAGGTAATTTAAGAATAACATCAGGACCAACTTTGTCAAAATAAGTTCAGTCTTGCAGCTGAATCCATTTAATTTTACATAATACAGTACTTAATTTATCAGTATTCTATTCTTGTAGTGTTACTTTTTTCCTCAGTTTGTGAAACACTACTCAATGGTAAGCATAAGTTCTATTAGTTTGAAATGTCTTTTTTTGTTGTTTCATGTCACTCAGTAATGTTCTCTTTTCCCATCTCATCTCGGTTATCCAGAGTAAGCAGCACAAAAGCGGAGTTGTGATTACGTAGTTATTGTTTTGCATCTTTCTGTAAATATTCACTTGCTTCTTCTCTCTACAAATTGAGAATAGAGATATTTAATTCATTTCTCATCATGTGTTCTAAATTTTTTTTTTGCAGGAATACAAAGTTTTGTGGAGTTGTTGAGCAAGTTTGGCACTGAATTTAAAATTCTGTGTGCATTTGAGGCTGTGTAATGTAGGTACTTGTAGAAGTGTGATAATGGTTTTTTTATGAACCTAGCTGTGGTCTAAACCAGTGGTTTCCAAAGATTTTTATCTTGCGACTCCCTTTTGGGTACTAATTTTAACCGCGACCTCCTCCATTTCAACAAATAATATTTATGCACATACTTATTTCCCAGAATATATCTAATCACTTTTACATTTTGAGTTTAGTCATTTGTTTATATCTTCATTTTTACATTTTTTTTTGAGCATTTCTAGATTTTTTTAAACTTATTTTGGAAGCCTGTCGCAACCCCTCTCGATACATCCCGTGACCCCTTAGAGGTTGCGACCCTGAGTTTGAAAACCACTGGCCTAAACAAAGAGAATAATAATTCTTTAAATTATAACTGTCCATCTTATTTATGACAGTTGTCTTAAAATACAGGGTGCGTCGGGAGGAAAGGTGCATGCTTTGAGGGGTGATAGTACTGGTGATTCTGAACAAAATGTTTCTGATAAACATATGCCCATTTCTTAACCGTTTCAGAGAAACCGAATGAAAACAACAAGGAACTGGAAATGTGCAGGTGACAGTAAATCACGATACTGTTATTGTATGTTTTGTTTAATTGTGTAAATTTGCTCACAAAACATGTTCAAACACTCCACCACCAACTTCAATGCATTTTGCTGCTCTGATAGACAGCTGCTGTGTTGCTGATCTGAGCTCATTAGTACTGTTCATTGCTTTACTTGAGCACAAGCATGGTAAATACGAGCGAGAAGTTCCTCTCTTGTGTCCACCCTGTGCGTGTAGACTTCACTTTTAAGCCAACCCCACACACCGTAATCCAATGGGGTAAGATCAGGTGACCTGGGTGGCCAAGCAATGACTCCATGGCGACCAATCCAGCGCCCAGGATACGTTTCATAGAGGTACTCTGTCACTGACCGTACAGAATGTGCAGGAGCTCCGTCTTGCTGAAAGTACATACGAGCTCTTGTTGCCAAAGGGATATCTTCCAAGTATTCTGGTAACATGTTTTGAAGAAAATGAAGATACAGTACTCTATACTCTAAGACAATTATCTAAAACTACTGGACCGATGAGTTGATCATCAATAATACCGCACCACATGTTAACTGAGAAACGTCGTTGAAAATTCCTTTCTACAGTAAGATGTAGATTTTTGTCTGCCCATACGTGAGAGTTGCATGTGTTGTTGATTCCGTTGCGGGTAAATGTTGACTCGTCAGTGAACAGAATATGTGGAATTACTTGATCATTGGCAATGATCCACTGACAGAATTCTTGCCGGTGGACATCATATCTTTCATGCAGATGTTGTACACTCTGCCGATGATATGGATACAGACCCTGCTCGTGCACTGTGCGTATCACTCTTGTTTGTATTATATGAAGTTGAGCAGCAATTCGTCTCGAGCTAGTTGTTGGGCTGCGTTCTAGTACCTGAAGAATGTTCTCAACTTCATTAAGAGCTTGTTGTACATGACGTTCGGATACAACATTTACGCTGGGATGCACACCACAGTTACAAAATCCTGCAAACACCCTGCTATCTGGAACTCTGTGATTAGGAAATCGTAGTTCGTACTCATGAACAGCGGCTCTGGAATTCCCATCGGAGGAACTGTAGACAAACATCATGTCAGCATACTCTGCATGTGTGAAGACCTGTGGCATTTTTGACTACACTGAACTGTATTCACTGTACATGTAACAACACTGTAGTTTCCAATACTAGGGCAAGCACTGTAGGACTGAGAGTGAGGTAAACAACTGCATCATGCTTAGAGCGCCGCCTTGTGGAAATGTACAAAATTACACACAACATAAGATAACTTGTTTTTATTTGGTTTCTCTGAAATGGTTAAAAAAAAAGGCATATGTTTATTAGAAACATTTTGTTCAGAATCTCCAGTAAGTACTATCACCCCTCAAAGCATGTATTTTCCTTCCCGACACTTCCTATATAGACATTCAGAAAGATCACATTTAAAGTGAAGTTCCAGTAGAACCTCATTGTTATGATTAGTGTTTTCTGGGAAAAGTGTGGAGACTGGAAGGAAGGTAGATCATAATATATATTACTAAAGATACATGTCCCACCAAACCCCTATGCATGATATAGTCTGTACAGTGTACGTTTGCCTAATTTTGACTCTTCTCTTTTGAGAAAATTGTCTGACAGCTCCATTGTGTTGACCTTTAAACAATCCTGACTTCCTGGAAAAACCGGTTCTCTGCAGTCCTGTTTAAGATACTCTTCTCAGAAGACAAATGTCAAAATTAAGAAAACTTACACTGTATTATCCTTAGTCATTTATCACATGAAATCTGTGTTCATTGTGTCTGGCATGAGAATCACATATGATTAAAATTAAATATACACTTATATTTTAATTGGCATACAATTATAAATTAAATGTTGTCCTAGGTTGATATTTATTACTTTCCTCAGCTTGTCAAACAAAAATCTAACCACTGCAGTGTGTAACACTTAACCACCATTTTGGTCCATTTTCATATATGTACCTTTTACATTAACCAATAATATTGGAACATTGGATACTGAACATTTGTTCTTGCATAGACTGACATGTTCTGAATGAAAAGTTTTGCATGCACCGTAATTTTTTTGCATGCTACATTAATTTGCCTTTAGCTTTTTTTCGTGAAAAAGTCTGTATTCTGTTGCTCTAATATACTGTAAAATCCCTGTATCATGTTCCCTTTTGTTATGACCACCTCTCTGTTATAACCCTGGTCTTAGGGACCATGAGGGGTTGTAATATAAATTTTATTGTATTTACTACAATTGTCCCTCTATTATGGCCCTATTCTTGGGAACCATAAGGGGTTTTAAGAAAGAGGTTTTGTAAATTCAGTATTGAATGTTTATTATTATTCTACCTCTGAAGTGCTATGCGCATTACCTGCCAGTCACAGATTAAAAAGGTGTAACCAAGCATTGGAAAACCAGATTTAAACAAAGATACTTTGTGTGTCGTTAACAGTACAAACACCTACAATAATGAAAACTATAGAGAACTCTGAATCCCTGGACAAAATCACTAATCCAAGCTGCTTTAACACAGTCAGATTTATGAGGCGTAATCAACAAGCACACGAGCGAGACTAGAACGTGAGTCGTGTCCAGCATAGGAGTTGTGGCAGCTGGATAGTGCTGTTGTCTGGCAGTATCGTGGTCTTCAACGGACTTGCAGTAATTTTTGGTCAAAAAAAGTACAACAAACCTATCTATTCTAAATTCTTCCTCACATTTTCACTTGTTTTTAATTGAATTTTTTGCAGTTTCTCAAAATTGATTTGTAAACGGAAGAATTGTAATAAACATGGTAAGAATAGTAAGGTTTATCTGTATCTGTATTATTAGGGGCTGTGGCGGTTTAGCGATTGTACAGTTCACCTCACACCACAGCAATGCGGGTTAGATTCCCAGCAGAGTACTTCATATTCCTTCTCTTTTCCTACACACTGGGCTTAATACATGGGTCAGATGAGCACAGAGAACAGAAGCCTGCCATCTGGTGTGTGATACCCTGCCCTCGAGTAGCCTACCTTGTCTCTGTATTATCTCTGTAGGGTAGGAGTTGTGACTGGGCTGGTCTTGTTGCCAGAGTGGAGGACCTGGATATCAGAGGCAAGGAGGACAGTGCGAACCTGTGCGAGTACAACTGGCTGTCGCTGCCGCAGGAGAGTGGCGGAGAGAGCATCGGCTACAGGCACTTCTGTGGACTAAACAAGACCATCCCAAGTATCAAGTTGACCAAGTCTCGCATTGCACTCATTAAGTTCCATTCATCGCAGGGTGCTGGAGGAGGCCGTGGCTTTATTCTCAACTATGCCTTAGGTAATTGGAAGACAAACACGTTTATGGTTTTATGTTTTTTTATAGAAGTTACCATATTTGACTGAATATAAGTCAACCCTGATTATAAGTCAACCCCAAAATTTTCATATCCAACAAATTGTAAAAGATCAGAACTTACTTCAAGCTAAGCTGACTTTCATAAAAAAGTAACAGGGTAACTAAAAACATTCTATTTAAAAAAAAATTAGTTAATATAACTTTAGCTGAAGCTGAATTTTATGAAGAAACCCCAAAAACACAAGTCCAGAATAAGTGAGAAATGAAACATTACCAAGGGAATATGAACTGATATTTACAAATATAAAACACAATTTACTGGCTGTGGGACATCTTAAAATTTATTCACTCCCAGTCTTCATCGGTTGATTCAGCATCGTCAGAACTTAAAACATCCACTTGCTCATCATTCTCCCACAAAGCATCATTAGTTCCATTCACAGCATTGGAGATGCAGCACTTCTTGAAGCCCTCGACTATCACTTCACTGTCAATACTGTGCCATGCCAACAAAATCCACTGAAGAAGAAGTGATACAGACAGTTTCCTGAACCTCCCATATGGAGTAGTGTCGTAGGCACCTGTGATCGACCATTCGGAGTATTGCCTCCTTAGATGGTCCTTGAAAGGCTTATTTACTACAACATCTAAAACTTGCAACTGGGATGTCATGCCACCTGGTATCACCACTAGATCAGAGTTCATGTCACTGATTTGCTTCTTGATTCTGTCCGTTGTGTGCCCACGAAAAGCATCCAGAACCAAAAGACTCCTGCGATCAAGAGCAGCTCCAGGACGTCAACCCCACACAGTTCTCAGCCAGTCTGACATCAAGTCTTCTGTCATCCACCCCTTTTCTGGAACTCTCACAACCACACCACGTGGAAGGATTTCACGAGGGCAAGGTTTTACATTTTAGAATGACAAATGGCGGAAGTTTGTGGCCATCTGCTGTCACTGCCAACATGGTCGTAACTCTCAGTTTTTCATTTCCTGTAGATTTCAACAGGACCAATTTTTTGCCTCTCTCTTCAACTGTGACGTTTGAGGGCATGTCAAAATAAACGGGTGTCTCATCTGCGTTCCCCATCTGCCCAAAATTAAATTTTTACACAAGTAAATCACATAGCATTGAAACTTTTAACAGTTTCTCCTCGCAATCTTTCTGCAAAATTTGTGCCAGTGTTGTGCGACGAAGTAGGCAAAGGCTAGCATGCTTCATCATTTGCAGAAACCACCCCATGCTGTCTTTAAAATCAGAATGTTGGATTCCATCTTGTCTTACAATTTCCAATCCCTTAGTAATTAACATGTCACTGTTTACAGGCAAGCTGTTTCTCCTTTTTTCTCTCGTAAATTCAACGTGTTTTTCCAGCTCATCAAACTGTCCTGTTTTTGTCCCTCGGAAAGCCTTTCGTGAGAACACACATTTCTAAGCTTTACTTTATCTTTTTGCCAGCAACGAACATTCATCTCTGAAACACCAAATTTTCCGCTTCATTGGCCACCATAATCTTAAAGTTCGCATCATAACTCCTACGTTGCCCTGTATTTATTTGCGACGACTAGGAACCTTGTATCTCTACAGGATTCGATGTCATAACTAATAAAATTTTCAATCCCGCAGTTAAACAATTCTGTTACGTAAGTAAATGTAAATTGCTTGTAAGTTGTAACCAAATTTACTTTTTGCTTCAAACTACGCTTCCACCCTACATAGGTATCATAGTACACATCATTGATATTGTAAACTCTGTGTTCGCATTCGAAATGAGGTGATTCGATTCAGCTACTCTTTCCGACCTCGAGCGTTGCGAGGTGAGAGTTGAAAAGTAGAACCTATCACGTGCAACACAGAGTAAGATAAACTAGTGCGAGTGTAAGTTGGCCACCATTTTGTGCACGTGTTTCCCAACTCATCTCTACCTACCGGTAACTCTATGACGTCTCGTGACAAAATGTAAACAGCAGGGACTATAAATTTATGATATTTATCGTAAAAAAGTATGCCGTTATAATTAGACATTATAAGAATTATTTTAAGTGAATAAAAATAAAATTTTGTTATGTTGTAGTAAGTGCAACAAAGATAACTGGCGCCCATTGGGTATCCATACGAGGCTGAGTAGTTAACCTAAAACATTAACAGTAAATATTTATTTTTATTTAAAATTTAACTGCCCGCTTGTAAGAGTATGTATAACAAGCATGGCACATCATCACACACTTTGAAGTTTGCATGGTAAATGAATGCTTCAAACTTACGGTCTCTAAAATAAGTCTACTGCCAATTTCACTGAACAATTTTTTTTCTAAAAATTATCAACTTATGTTCAGGCTAATACGGTAAGTTGGCAGCTGTGAGGTTGACCAAAAATGTTCTGTGCATTATAAATTATAACTTCACCTGGGTTTTGATGGTGTACACTCAGTTTGCGGTATAATAAATATAAATTAATTTATTCAGGGATAAAATTGAATGCACAGAATATAATACTATGCTAGGTAGCAGCATCTATTTTCATGAAATTTTGTAGAATAGTTAAAAAAATTATGTTTTGCAATTTTGTCTTTAGGTTTAGTTTATCAGTGCTATATATACCTATAATATTTTTCAAGGAATCTAAACTATCATGTGAATTTACAGGGAATTTTAATTCTGATATATTTTAAAGTTTACCATCATGCATTTTTTTTTGTGAAATTACCTGGTAATGAATTTTCCTAAGGAGCTCATGATTTGAATTGTACTTGCCTGATAGCCTTGTTGATTATTTGGTTTGTACAGGACTTTCAGGGGTGTGATAGACAGCAACTATCAGAGTGTGAGATAGCTCTGGAGCAGATTAAGTATACTAGTAATCTCTGTGTGAGTAGTCCTTAACTTGTTCACCTACCTATTGCCCAGCTATCATCTACAAAGCAGAAATAGGGCTGTCTGCTAAAAGATTCATTATTATACTCTGTGCCCACAGTTGAGCCAGCTAACATTACTGTAACTGTCTGAAAACCAGCAATTACACAACACCATATTGGACGATTAGGACCTGTGTTAAAAATTATTGCGGTTTCTAGTTGTATTGAACATATTTACCAACTTAATTATTTTGAAGTAAATGAAAATGGCATATCTGTATAATTTATTTCCATAAAAAAAGTTAGCAACATTGTTCTCTCTGTGTTGTGATGACGTCAGGGTGATAGAGGTGGTTACTGATTTAATTTTACGTTAACATCTATGACCGCAGTTGTAAGTTGAAATAATTTTTTATCTAATGAGCATTTAAAAAACGAAGTGAGTATAAAAAAGGTTAGGATTTTTTAAATAAAAAAAGCAATAAACACAGTTTCTGGCATTTATGATGTCTAACCTTTCCATATCATGTTTTCAGGTACGCCTGTTTGCTATAGCTCACAAAACCTTTATACTCCGCAGGATTTTGCATTGATTACACCAGTGATTTTAAAAACTGGCATTGTATCAATGACAGTCCCAGTCTTTTGTTTGTTCAAATTATTATCGTAAGAAGGAAGTATGATTTAACGAACATGACCACGCCATTTGTAGCTGTCTACTCGTCTTTATAATATACAGATAGAAATAAACTATAACCTTCTTTGGAAAGCCTCTGACAACCGAAGGTACCAACGTAACTAAAACCTGAACTAATATCAAATGAGCCTTATTTATTTAAGTTTTTCGTCACTGTCAAGTCGTCCATTTTAACATCTTATGTAACATAGTATTTTGATAATTGTTACTGTACATACAAACTGTCCAAGTTGTTTCGTGGCTATTATCAAGTTGTTTGTTACTTAGATACATTTTATACTTTTTGAGGAGTTGTGCCAGAATAATATTTATAAATAAACTTCAGAGTTTTTTCCTCTGATCAATAAGGATAGATTAGTTTTTGAGGTAGTACAAGAAAATTTTTCTGCACCGATAGAAGTTTGACGTGGCGGGGAAAGTTCTGTAATTGAGAAACAGCAATCTGAATTGTTACAGTTCAGATACAGATGCAAAATATTGGTATCTGCTGATACTCAACCTGTAATAAATATATCTGTATCAGTTTCAGAAAATATACACTGTAAATGACCACTGATACAAAATCACAATAAAAAAGTTCTGTTGTGTTACTACTGAAACATCTGCAAGAAATTTTTTCCCATTTTTTGAGCATCTCTTTACGTCACCACTTGAAGCAAATTATGAAATTATTCACGTAAACAAATATTTAAATTATGTTGTAATTCCATACGAGCATCCTACATTTAGAAACTTATTTTACTACATCAAAACATATAATTTAACATAAAATGTGTAATTTTTATAAAGAATGTTTATGAGCATGAATGCGGAAAAGTTAATTTAGAATCTGTGATGTTGATTTCAATGTTTGTACTTGGTTTATGTACATACAGCATGTCAATTTAATAAAAGTAATGCACATTCTGTTCATTGGGAATTTTTAGAATTTGTAATTATTTTTTTGCGATTAAAAAAATTAATTGTACATGAGTGAGAAATTGGTATTATGTAATAAAAATGACAATAATTATCATTGCATGTGGGGACGGCACCAGAGGGCAGGGCATCGCACCTCGATGGCAGACTAACTGGGAGCCTGTAAGCATCTGCCTCTTCTTGAACAATGACATGAAATGAAACCTTGCAGTTGTGAAGGGCGGGGAAATGGGAGATACTGGAGAAAATCTGCTGACCTGCAGCATCATCCTGCTTTTTCCCCACATGCAAAAAAAAAACAGGGAATAATCCTCCTGGGATAAAGATATGCATTTCTCACATTAGACATTAGATGCAGTGCATTTTTTTTACCGTAGAGGGATTTTTGATTGCAATTACCAATGAAAATTCCAGTCTAAACATGTTTCTTTCAATGTTGCCACTTATCTTTGTCAGTAAAGCAGCATGAACAAAAACTTAGTCTTAAAACCCTTTTCTAAACATTTTAATGTGATAAAATCTATCTGAAATGTTAAAGAAAATAATTCTTTTCATACCAAGCTGGGGGAAAAAAATGTTCATTTACGTTGGTAACACAATAAACAAGCTGCTCATTCTAAAGCAAAAACCACAAATGAAATGTTTGATACCTTATTGTTTCTATATCTCCCACTCAGAATCCATGTAAGTAAACATTATTTATTCAAATTTAATGTTCCTCTATATCATCAATATAAGCCATAAATAAAATTCAGCTGGACATTATCATAAAAATTATTTTCATAGACAATGCTTTAAATTAAACATTTAGAATCCTTGTAATTCAAATTGTATAAAAATTCTACTAAATACCTGCTTCAATGTAGAGCATGTGATGGTATTGTGCTCTGGTTGGCTGGGTAGGGAAGTGTAGGTTAGTGCTGGATTTATAGAGATGCAGGATGTGGTTGGTTGTGATGTCATCAACAGGATGTAGAAAAGAGGAAAAATTGAATGTGTGATAGCAGTCCAGTTGGAGAGTTACGTATGAGAAACTATTTTGTTTATTTGCTGTGAAGGAAAACTTGATCTGTTTGAAGTAGAGAGGTCATGCAAGGTAACAATTTGGAATGATATTACAAGAAATTTTTTTAAAAATGTTTAGTTCTGCACTTCTTTCTGAGAATATGTGATATTTTTAGTAAATTTTAAATTCAATGTTAAAAGACTTTTAAAGTACTATAATTTACACCACTTATATTGTGATACGTGCAATTATGTGCTCATTCAAGGTAGTTTCTTTAGTGGATTTTTTTGTACACTTTTGTGATTTCCTCCCTTAGTGGGGTCCTTGTATATTCAGAGTATGAAGCTAAATAAATAACGTTCAGCATTGTGTATAATATAAACAGTATACCACATGTGCACATAATAGTTAAAATGAGCATATATTGGCAGAACTTTATATTTTTAGGCGTGTTGTATTTGCATTTAATTGTGAGGTGCTTGTAGAACCATTTTGGTATTTGCTATTGCATTAGAAAGAATGTTAATGAAGAATGTTTCTAGTACTGTTAGTATTTTATATTTTCTTTTTGGTAAAACATTGTATCAGTTTTTATATTTTGTTAAACTGTGCATACATAATTCTGTGACAGTTAAAGACGTGAAAACAAGTTCTGTTATTCTGTTAGCTATGGTTTCATAAGTGTGTTATGAAGTTTCTATAAAGGGTTAGATATCACTCTTTTGTGGAGGGAAGATGTTTTAAATGTTAACATTTTAATGCTACAGTATTACAGACATGTTATTTTTAAAAAAATTTTTAATAATTTTTTTGATGTTGCATGTAATGTTACTAGCCCCCTTTGTCACTGTGTCCAGAACCAGACTGTATACCATACGCAGATGGCAGTGGGTGTTTCTTACCAGACCAGCACCACAGTGGCGTCCACAACTGCCGTGACAGTCTCGACGAGAGGAACTGCCCGTGTGCCTTGTCTCAAAACAAATTCCAGTGTGACAATGGTCGCTGCATCTTCAACAGTCTTTGGTGCAATGGGGTGGATGACTGTGGGGACAACAGTGATGAGCAGAGATGTATAAAAGTTGGTATCACTGGCTTGTGAAAGTTAGCCTATTCATAGTGGGTAGTTAATGTATTTAGTTTAAGGTAGTTGAGGGTCTCTACATTTTGGAAAATTAGGGAAGTTGGAATTGGTCAGGGAATATAATTCAAATCTTTGAAAAGTCATGGAAACTCTCCAGTGCAGTAGTAATAATTTGAGGGCTAAATGTCATGATGCAGTCTAATAGTCACCCTGAATGTGGACATTTTTTTCTTTCTTTCTAGAGATAGTGGTTTGGAGCATACTGTTACACACTATGAAATGGTATACTGTACAAGGCTCTGTTTGATTGTCAGTACAGTATTTTGTACTGTAATTGTTTTAAAATTAAGTCTGCTGACTGTCGTCAAATTTTTGCATTCATAGTGTTTTTGTTTACTTTTGATTGTCAGCATGGAACAAGGTAAATAAAAAAATACGTAAACGAGTAGAGAGAGAACGACTCTATGGAGATAGCGAAGGTTGAACTCTCATTATTTCTTGCAGAGAAACTATAAATAGACAAATTATTTAAAAAAAACCTAGGGAGGGAAATTTGAAATGTTGGTCCGGGAAGAGTCGAGAATATTCTATCACAGTTTTCTGTGGACACCATGCAAAGCTTAGCATGTACTGATCAGTATTCACCAGTGAAATTATTGATAGTTATTGAGTTATACAAAATTGGTTTCAGGAAACCTAAAATATGAATACAAATTCTAATTTTGTCATACATAGATTTTTTGGTCATTTGCTTATTTCTATCTGGTTTTTATAATTTCAACTCATTTTACTTAGCACTATTAGCATGTGTCATGCCAGACTATACTTATAATTTTTGCAGGAAACTGAAAGATAATCTTGGCTGCAGATTTCCTAACACCATGATGTTCTTTGTAATGTCAGCCCTTAATTTATTTTTATATTAAAATAAATTAGTCAACGCTCATAAAAAGTTGAAAAAATAACCACCTATCAAATTATAGACTTCCTGTGGAAAGTGTAGTAACTCGAGAGTTGGTTAGCACAATCAACTCCTGTCTTGTTGAGATTGTTACCGAGACATTCTTATTCAATTTGTATCTAATACCATGGTTTTGATACATTATACCTACAGTAAGTCTTAAGTGAATTTTTAAGCATCGGACTTCTATTCTGCACGTGATTTTATGAGTCTTGTATGTCCCCTTAAGCTGCTGTTATAATTACATATCATATAATGCCTTGTTAATTTTGTACTTTGCTCGTAACTATCTTATGCTGTATAATTCAGATTTTTTTTCTAGTTTTTGGTGTATTTTGTGTTATTCTGTTGCCCATGAAAAGTTTCTATGGAGACTTTATCACTACATGTGTAAATTAAATGGAATTAATCTGCCTTCTCGTTACAAAAGTGTTGTATATATGTGCAGAACTCTATTATCACGGCAGCCATCATGGGCTCGCTGATCTGCGGTCTGCTGTTGGTGATAGCAGTGGGCTGCATGTGCCGTTTGTACAGTCTTCGCCTCAGTTCGACAGCCACCTATCGCATGTATCGTGACGAGGCACTCCCAGACCTGGGTCGCTCCCGCACCTTTGTTCCACCGCCTGATGAATTTTTCCACCGGGAACCTCCACCTGCTTACACAGTTGCAGTCAATGAGACGCAGCAACTGCAGAGGATTGTGCCCCAGACTGGTATGGTCAGTCACACCCGGCATGGTAGACGCTCCCAGAGGCGACATGGGAATGGCTGGCGGCGATCTCGCTCTAACCCACCACTCCTCCCCACCCCATCTCCAGCCACCTCCGTAAAAGCAGAGGATGATGCATGTGTGTTGGAGGTGACGGGTGAAGGCAATGAGTCTGCTACTTCGACCTCCAGCTGCCCTTCGCCAAGTCGGGACAGTTTCACCTCGTCTACCAGTGTTATGTCATGTGTCTCGACCAGTGATGATGTCCCCTTGCTCGTACCATAACACGTAATATTGTACTTAAATGTAGGCTACTTTTAGTCACTATGTGTTACTTTGTTATACCTGTTGCTTGATGAAAAGTAATTGTAATGTTATTTTATGAGATATCTATGTGTATCATTTCTGATATTTACTTGCTTCATTTCTGGCTGGTAATTTGCTTGGGACTATATTCATGATTTTATAACAACTTAGATGGCATTTTCAAAAGTTAACAAAGAGGCACAGTTTACAGCATAATGTAGTTTGTTTATACATTTTTAAGTATTGTTATAATTTACTCTTTTTTTTCCCCTTTAATTTCTAAGGTTTTAGCCAGTGGAAGTACCTGTACAGTTATGTTATTAATTTATTGGTAATACACTGTTGTAGTTAATTAAATAGTGGCGAAACTAATTGATTTTTGCGAGGCATATTTTAGTCCATTTTTTTAGAGGCATTTTACTATGCTGACTTCAATTTCATTTTTATACTCGTTTAGTTTGATTTCACTATTTTAGTTTTTCACCAATCAAATCAAAAAGGCAAAATGACACTGATTGTACATGACATTGATCCAAGAGATACCAGTTTTAAACATGGTACACTGTATCATGTAATGGCTTTTTGTTTATTTTACAGTAGAATCCCGAATTAACGAAATGCCACAGGACCTGAAAACCTTTACTCTAAATGGATGTTTTGTTTAATCTGACTTCATGTTTTTTTCACACCCCCCCCCCCCCTTCTCATCATCCAAAAAAAGTTAAATTCTTGGGCATGTATCTTTGGAATTTAAAGTAATTTTTAAAAAGTATGTTAGCTTACGACAACAACATAATGCGTTTACCGTCATATTAGCTGTAAAAGAAAAAAATTCCGTGAAAAAACTTCGAAAAAACTTCCAGGGGAACTTCTGGCGAGTGTGCGCATGGTGTGTTAGGGCGCCCATGCATCAACACGTGAGAAGTGATGACTAACTACCGAGCCGTTAATCTTTCCATCTCTCTCCCACCTGCTCCAACAACAATATTCAGGAAATTACCATTAAAAAATGTAAAATAAAATAAAAAAAAAATCAGTGATGCCTGAATCAAATGTTTGCAAGGCAACAGTAAAATAATCATTAAATGTACATTGCGGCGGCCATTGTAGCTTGTAGGCAGCCGTACTCATGCAAAAAACTGGTTGGTTTGGTTGCTCGTTGAAAATAATACTTTGCCCTCAAGTGTTTAAGCATCAGAGAAACAAATTTTTTATGTTTAATGTAGTAAATTTGTTGTAAAAAGTCAGTATATATAATATAATTATGCATTTTTTATAAATACACTGATTTGATCATGGGATGTGACAAAAAAATTAAACGTTGGACACCATTACATTCTATAGGTAATAGAATTAATAGAGTACGCTACACTGCAGTGCATTCTAACGGATACGCGAAGCACTACATCTGTGAATTAGTTCCTGTGCTGTCCACCACCGTGGTGGAGACTGGGTACCTAGATACTTGTTCACTCGACTGCTGCCAAGGTGAGGATCTAGGTACTTGCTTGTTGTGCATCACAGTGTCGCTCACTCGGCTGCGTGCGCTCGTCTGAAAGTCGGTCCAGCAGCCAAAGTTTTCAACAAATTTTAACTTTTTCCCTTGACGGATGGTTTAAGATTGTCTACGGAGAAATAAGAATATACTGCAGCCAGTGATAGTATTTTCAATAGACTTATATTACAATTTATATTCCATTTTATAATTTGTCAAAGTTACTTAGTTATTTCGTAAATCAGAAATTAAAAAAATAAGTTGCAAACCCTTTACCTAAAAAATTGAGAGGAAATGTCAAGTTAACTAGTGTAGTACAAATTCATGCTCACTTACATATGTAACTTTTCATATAAACTTTAGTATTGTACCTTAATTAATACCATATCTACCCATGTACCACCTGCCCCCATGTAAGACTTGCATCCCAAATTTTCAACATACTCCGGAGAAAGAAAAATTCTTTTTAACCTTACAGTTCCAGTTTGTTTTTGTTCACAAATTCATTTAAATAGCATTACATATTACATGAATTAAATATGTGGACAATGTTTTAAAAATTAAATTATGCCCCAAAAATTACAAAAAGTGCTCAGAATTATTTGGACGTATTGGAAGTAGCGATGATGAAAGCTCAAAGCTGGCGGATGCACTGCTTGGGACGCACCGTGTACTGCACTCTGTTGCCAGTTGTCTGTACGTGGAGAGCATGCTGTACTGTGGCACTTTCTGGTAGAACAATAAACCTCTGTCTTGGTTCTCCGGGCCGCCACATACTGCACTCAGAGTGCCTAGATGCTATGCTACGTACGGGAATCATGCTGGACGATGTTGCTGGCAGGCGGGTTTTCTCTGGGATCTCCCATTGCGATGTTACTCAGTTGTAGGGCCTTATTCAATTTCGTCCTTCAAGGGTACGCAGCTGTCTACAGGCACCCAGTAATAAGTCTGCATTTGAGGTATGATACTCTGGCCCTCTGGTATCCTCATGCAATGTTTATTTATTTACGTAGTTACCAAAACAAAGTAGTAGTCTATTTGGTATACTGAAACTGAAATCTAATTTTTCCACACTCACTGAATATTCTGTAAACAAAGAAAATGTGGGAAACGGTTGCTGGGCTACTAATTACTAAAGACATAGACAGAGATGCACGATTGCAGAAACAGTACTTGTACAGCTCTGTCTACGTTTTTAGTTACTGAATATACTGTAAGTTCCATTTCGTTTCAATTGGTACTTATATGCAAGTCATGTAGACATATTTATTAGAAAATCTTTGCATTACAATTTATTTACGTACTGTTGAAAGAGCTCACTGCAAATTGTAAACAAACATGGCCGATAGTGTGAAAAGGTACTATTCCACTAGGAGCCTGTAAAGGCCAATTCACACCACGAAGTTCGGACACGTCCACTGCCACAGTCACATCCGTGAACACGGCCATATGTTAAAAGGCCTTAATAATAGTATTAGCATTGTGGTATATAATAAAATCATAAATCATGAACCATTTAAAAAATTACCTGATTCATTTGTTGTATCAAACAGCAGCGTAGTAATGTATTCAACATTCAAAAAATAGGTATGTAAATAAATATATCTGCTGTCATATTCTTGTAAGGAGAGACAACAAATTGTCGAACACATATAAGTCAACATAAATTCATTGCCAATTTCATGTTTTAAAATACTGTACCATGCATAAAATGTGGTAACTGAATTAAACCAAAAAATAAGTAATGAAAGTGAAATAATGTTCCCTAATGCCGGAAATCACATTGGTGCGACAAAAGCAACTCGACACAAAAACAAAACAAAGTCCGCCAATTAGCATATAAGTTACTGTGGTATGAGTTCGACAAAAATGGCGGACGTAAATTGATATTATGTAGGAACACTCCTTCAAATTCAAATCTCCACCACCACTCTGTTGTTCAACTTTTAGGTGCTAGGTTTGCTAGCCACAGTCACCCTGTCTGCCGTACCTCTGTATGTTTACACTCACCGTCTGAAGTAGCTGGCTTGGCCAGTGAAACGTCGTGCTCTTGCTTCCGTGAGAAGAAATGTGTTGTCCAACTTTAGTTGTGTCTATCCATGAGTATCTACCTGTGAGTACTTGTACTATGTAGTTTCTATTTAATAAGTTGTAACTAGTAGCCTATTTCCCTCCCAGTTTATATGATAAAGAGCAACATTTTTGTACATGAGTGATATTAGAGATTACGTATATGATAGTGCAGACGACGATCTTGAATCTACAGTTGAAGACTGTCGTGTATTGCACTACAATTTAACCTAATTTTATGATTATTAACTGTACAAAAAATTCTGAAATTGGAATTATAAAGATTTTTTGCAGGCCCCTTGTATTGGAGAATGAATATCCTTGGGAAAATGGATTGATTTTTAGTAACACAGTTGCTTGTTATTTTCTAATACAGTAGTTTGTCAGCTGGGATACATAGTCTGTAGTAATACTGTGTAGTGACCAAATGACTATAATTAGGAAATTGCGCACAGACGTTAACATTTTTTGTGTGCAATCTCTAGCACACAATGAAGTTATGTATTTGCATGGACATGTTGCTAGGAATATTTGTTAGCTGTGTATTTAACTGTAGCTTGACTACAAATGGTGGCATATAATGTTGACCTTACTGCAAGGCAAGGGTGCACCCAGGGGGTGGGCAATAGGATCACGTGCCACCCCCACAGAGAAATACCTTAAAACATTTAACATTAATACCAGTAGGACTAATGCATAAGTTGTTTTATAATAATTTATTAATGGAATTAAGAATTTTTGAAAATAAAATAAAAATTGTAGTTTTACAGCTACAGTAGAATCCCGTCATAGCGAAAATACAGTTATGGTGAAGTCTTTTTGAGGAACCGTCAAAAAATCACAAAAAAATTCCATAAAAAATGTGAATTTTAAGAGTAGAAACATGTATGGAGAGTCGTGTGAAGCAGACTTGCGACGATGTACGTGACCTTGTGAAGGGAGTAGGTATTTGTTATCTTGACAGCCGGATGTATAAATTACCTCCACCCCTCGCGCCAACAAACCCTCAACCCAACCTTCCCCCTCTATCCCATGCCAGCCCGCTGCCGCTGGCACTGCCATGGGAGTCATGCTTCTGCCGGGACATCTCGCTTCCCTACCCAAAGTGTGCGTTGTTCTAAAAATAGAATTGTGCCCTTTATTTCCCCCACCCCTTTTCAACCCAGGTCCGTTGGCTACGTTTCTGTAGTTAATCATTGTGCTTTCCACTGTGTGTAGTTGGCTTGCTTTTATGATTTTATTTACTGATTACAATGCTGGATTACGATTTTGGATTTTAATATACACAGGCGAGCCCCACAACGATGACAGTATTTCCAATCCCCACTTTTTTTTTTTTAAATAATAATTAGAAGGAGCTTTTGCTCAGCTCAAGTGACGACACTGCTATTTGGAACAAGAACTGCGTGTTCTGACTGAATAACGGCGGACATGTGCTGTTTCTTCACTACGAATAATTGCAGCCGGCTGTGCTATACCTGTCACACACACACACACACACACGTCATGCACGCCATACAGAAGAAATGCCTCTGGGAGATAAGATAGCGCTGTCTCTTTCCCTCGCACAGACACCCACACAACTACTCATGCTTATCTCTGCTTAGGACAATGACGAGAAGGGTCGCTAGGCTACTAATTACAATTAAAACGAAAAGAATTGTGCACAAATACTCACAGGATGGTACTCGCAGATAGAAACACACACACATACGACGAACACATTTCTCTGCGGACGTGCGGTCACAACGTTTCGCAGACTACATCTGCTTCATCAGGTGAGTCTGCTTAGCTTGCTACAGCTCATATTTTACTCTGTAAACATTCAGTTTTTTTAAATAAGCAGCAAGGACAGCGAATGAGAGGACGCATTAGTGTTACGGTCTCCTGTGTCGTCAGTACATTCACCTTCATACTCACACAATTGGCCGTACGTGTTTTTATCTTTTAGTTTAATGACAATTTCAACATTTACTGTACCCTAATTATAAATTATAATTTAACACACTAAACGTGCCATAAACTTGAGCGAGAAGCAATAAATCCTTGTGGGCTGGCCGTTGCATTTTTAAAGTTTCTTACACACCAACAGGAAGAGCGTGGGAACAAGAGTAAGTCACTTTTTTTTGTCTTGGAACGAGTCGTTTGGACAGCTGAAGGAGAAGAATGAAAAATAAAAAATATCACGGGTGGTGGGCCGTGTGTAAAAACGAGCATTTCTAGCTTTAGCACTGCTTTTCAACGAACTGTCTATCTAGATTTGGCAGCACTCGCGTAGATCAGACGTTTTCTGTTTGCACACTGCCAGAATAAAATAACGAACTTGTGACCTTGCTCAAAGTCAATGCAAACACTTAGTGTCCACTTCGTTACGTATTACTAATTGGCTTCGAACTTAACTTTGTGTCGCCGCTAAACACAGTTCACAACTAGTGCGCGAAAATAAAGCAACTACCAATGTTGGCGTCGCTTATTTTTGCTGGCGATTAACACAAGCATTACCTGCCCAACGGACAAGTGAACAATTACATTCACCCATCCAAGATGATTTTTATATATCTCGGGCAAGCGCACAAATTATTCGTCGCGTGCCACAGTGTGAAAGGGAACACATGATATGCTAAAATAAATAAATAAATTGCTACACTCGGTAAACTGATTACATTGGTCTGCAGCGGCCTGCAGTGTAATCATGTTGACTGCCGGCGTGTGCACACTTGCCACACAGCCGCTCAGGCAAGACACCGTTGAGACGGTCCAGCGATTGATAGCCATACTTACATGACGCGGTGGAGTTTTTGGCCCATTTGGACTCTGCGAATAGTTGCACCCATACTTGTTGGGTATCATTGTAACCAGCTCATACTTACCTGTTTAAATAAACTTATATTTCCTTAAAATAACGTACTACTTTAATTAAACAAGATTAAAGACAATTTTAATGCAATTTTTGGGTTTAGAGGTCAGAATCTGCAAAATTCGGCTATAGCGAAGTTCTAACCCGGAACCGTGACATTTCGCTATAACGAGACTCTACTGTAGTTGAAAGCCATATGAGTACTGACAGCTTGTTGCTAACAGCTGCAGACATGCATATACACACTCCCCAGTTGTGTGCATTATGAAATAACATTTGTATCAATCTAAATATTAAAAGGCAAAACTATAGTGTAGCAGTCAATTTATAACAAGCTTAGAACGTGACTTACTTTATAAATGTAAAACTAAAAATTTGTCTGTTCTGTGGCAGTTTATATTATATAGCGTCTTGTGCCCCCACCAAACCAAATTCCTGGGTGCGTCCTTGCTGCAAGGTCAACTCCTACTGTTCATTGATCACACAGCAATTTGGTGACAACAGTTCACAGACACTGTCATATTGTTGTCCTGCTGTTAACTGTACAAAATGTAAGATTGAAATATTTTATGCATACCATATTTACTAGTGTAAAAACCCCACTTTTTTTTATCTAAATAAATGCCTAAAAAATGGGTTTGGGGGAGGGGGCTATACGTGGAAAAGGTATTTAGTGGCTACTGCCAATGTGAGGCTTGTGAGGACATGCACTGTTTTGCTTACAAGCAGCAGGCAGCTGTGTCTCATCAGTCTGTTGGTATGAACGAATGCACGTCGCAAGATAAGCGAGTCAGCAGAAATAGTCTAGGTATAATCTGCACAACAGTGCAATAAAATACCCAGTACTGTATCTGTTAGCATGGCAACACTCCCCAGTACTGTATAGGAAAATTAAATCAGAATTAACATTTTGCTGAAAGAGGGCTGCTGCTGTTTCTGGATACTTTTATCCCCTCTAAATGCCTTTGGCACATCATGGAGATTTTCTTTTTGGATGCTCAGTACTAGACAGTTTTGCATCAATGTAAAATTTTCTGGCTGCTGCACGTTTCCCCGTTCTCTTCTGCATATTTTACAACTTGTAGTTTGAACTCATTGGTATAACTTGACCTTTTCCCCATATTAGTAGGTATATACTTCGTCACTGATGAACAATTAATCCTACAGCCTCTCGCATCTCTAATTAACACAATATGTTTAGGTACAGCAGCCACCTGCTGACAACCCGTCGTCCTGAAAAAAAGTTTACTCCACCCCTCATTACATAAAACATTCTTTTAGTTACACTGTTACGTAATAACAATGCCTTCCCTCGACTCTTATCTCGACCCAGCGAGAAAATGAAAATGGCTATACACTGTTTTAGATTTTACCAAAACATTTTCAAAACTTGTAAAAATATGCTTTTATGGGATTCGACCATTAAGTATGTTGGAGGGGCTTATACACGAGTAAATACGGTAATTTAATTTCAAATTAAAATCCACTACAGTACTGTTACTACAGGCATGATAAAAATTCTTGTAAAATTTCTAAAATCGCTTCAGTTTATTGTGCTGGTGTATCCTAGGTTGCAAAGCTGTGCTACAAATGGTGTACAATGTGCATCTATGTATATGTATGTTTTTCTTTATTTTCAGAAAGGGAATATGAATTCACAGCATTAGTAACCTCCTTTATTGCTGCTGCGAAAATATTTAAGTTGTGTAGATTCACTTTCTGACTGTGATATTTTATAGTGTATGGAAGCAAACCTAAGACAAATAAATGATAAAATTGCACTCAGCATGTTTGTGAGTTTATTTTTAGCTTAACCACATCTCGCTGCCTCTTGGTGGCTGTATTAGACCGCCATACAGAAACCAGTAGATTACTGTGTTGCGTGCTTGACAAATTGTAACAGGATTGTCTACTACAGAAAACAGATTTTCTTGTAATGGATACATAAACAAAACTGCTACTAATTTTTTTTTATTTCGATAACTGTATTTTGTTACAGACTGTATATCACATCACTTTTAACTTGCTCATGATATCTGCAGTCATGTTTTGGGCAGTTAAATTTTATGGTAGATGTTGCTTTGCTTGTCACCTTTGCATGGGTCCCCCTTTACTGCAAGAGTCCAGTCTGGGAGAAGATTGAAAAACATTGCTGTTTCATCAGCGTTGAAGACGTCGGATGGTTTTTACCGTTTCAAAATGCTCTGGAGCACAGGCAGCCACTTTCCCACAGATCAAGCAAGGATCGCCTCACTCTCGCCGGAGATTTTATGGTTGCTGATTATATGGCTATTTTTAAACCGATCTAGCCATCCTCTCGACGCCTTGAATTCCAAGCCCATCCTCAAAACGAGCATGTCGGCCTTCTGCTGGATCATCGGGCCGCTGACTGGCACACCTTGTGCTCTTTGTCGTGCGAACCAGTCAAACACTGCCTTTAAGGCTCTTATCCTTGACATTGTATCCCTCCCTCTCCACAGCAGCGATGATGGCATCCTTATTCTTCAACATCGTGAAGAGTGATGAACCTGAGATGTTGTGCCGCCGTGCTACCTCCGCTTTCCTTGTCTTATTCTGTTCCACGTCCTTAATGATCTCATACTTCTATAGAAGAGTGAAGGCTTAGGCTTTACGCTTGGTTTCACTCATCTCATCGACAAATCAGAGTAGCAGTCCAAGGTTATAACCGTAAAACGTAAGCAGGGATCGCCAATAATTCAAAGCACAAAAATTAAAAACCAAAACTGTAAATAAAATGGTAAGCCAATAAAACTGGACAGTGGTAGTCAATAATCAATACAGTAGTTGGCTCCAAATCAAAATCCAAGATGATAAAGCCAAAAGTGGTTGTTCAATAAAACTTAGGAGATGGAACCGAAAGCAGAATAATGCACGAACAGACTGAAGGCTGAAGAAAGGGTTTGGTTGTGAAAACATACGTCATTAGCTTTCACGGTTACTACGTGCACAGAAAGTATCTGCTGTTCACGGAACACTTTTCAAAATCACTTCCATGGCAATACATATATTTTGTGGTGGTTTCGGATGTAAAATTGTACATACTGTAGTTGATTTGAAAAGTATACTGTACTTTGTTTGGTATAAAAATGTAAATGTTTTGCGGAAGAATACAAATTGGCCAAGGGGAAAAAAAAGTAACTATAGGTGCTCAAGTGTTCATTCACTTTACCGTGAACAGCATATAGCATACTGGTGGTATGCAGTGATAGGATACGAAAGGGGGCAGGAGGATGGAGTGGCAAGTGGTGGGCGGTAAAGGGACGGACAGCACAGCATCTTTCTACCTACCACCGCTACAATCACATGTTTATGTACAATGTTTGTGCCACGGTCACAGTGATAATGTAGTGATAAAAATATCAGGAATTCCTTATGCAGCAGACATCCCACTTCGCATTGCCTCATAACTCAACACCACTGGCCAAGCACGCATTGACTTTACATATTAGACTGCCACCTTATCCGCGGTAATTTATTCCCGGAAATCCGTGAATGTGCGAAACCTTATATATTTAAGACACCATAATAAACCACATAAATCACCATATGCAATTTACGGGATTGTTTCCCTGCTCGCTCTAAAATACGACTCTCTATGTGCGAATACACATCATCAATTCGTTCGGGAAGTACTCCGTAACATTTTTAATTGTATAAATATCAAATAATCAGGCCTCAAAGTCTGTTACTATTTCCATTAAGTAGTCACTTTTTCCACTTTTTCTATGTTTTTAGTAAGTTTTTTTTATTTCATGAATTCTGTACATGCATTTGTAAATATACAGGTTTTCTTTCTTTAACTTGTGTGGATGAAATAACAGGCTGATATCAATGCAGAGTACATCTGTTTGTTGACGTATGGAAGGATTTATGTCTGAAAGAACAGTTAAATATGTCATAATGCAGTGTGCCAAGAGAATGTTTGCAGTGAACCCACAGCTAGTACCGAAGAGGTTTAAGAAAATCAACACACTATGGAAAAAAAGAAAACTACAATATCTAGTTAAATACAGTATGTACACTAGACCCCCGATTTTACGAACCCTGGATTTAACGAAGGTAGCGATTCTACGAATACAATCTCAGGAACCCTCAAAAAATAACAAAATTATATGACAAAAAAAATTGTAAGGAATTAAGTTGACAATGAATAAAACATACTGTATCTAATTCACGGCATTAAAATATGAATTGTAGAGTTACAGTTATTACTTGGTAAGTCACAATATTAAAAATAAAACAAAAATAGCGAAAATCCGTTAAAAAATACGGCAGTGACAGTTTGAAAACCGCGCGGTGCCGGCGCCGCCTGTGCCAAGCCGGCCGGCCTGTCTCCAACTACGACGTATTAGGATCTATATTGAGGTAGTACTATAGACGCAAAGTTCCAGCGCTTGCGCATATGCTCATTTAACTATAGTACAGCCTCCTTCTCGACTGTTTCACGACGTCTTATATATATCTCGTCTCGCGCCGAATGAGTTTTTTTTACACGAACCCTATAAATAATAGCGTGATATTTTTCTTTATTGCGTTAATACCATACGTACTTAAAACAATTAACGTGGCGCATAATTTTCTTAAACAATGCGTTACTGCGTGTCGTAAAACGTGGGTTTCACAAGTGAGCACGATAATAGCGCTACCTATCCCCCAAGTGTAGAAACATTCGTCACCGGGTACGTCGAACTTGGAAAATAGACGTTCGTGTATTACGTAGTCCCGGAACTCCTAATTTATTTTTACCGCATATACTAACTGTGAAAGTGATTATTTTCAATCACTTATACATGTAATTCTCGACGATTTTTAGGTAAGAACGCCACAAAATGGCGTTTTTGGAACAACGTCGGTATATGCTACGGTGCCGCTATCTATCTTCTATCTTGTGAACGTTCGTAAAGTTGCGCTATCTGTCCACTCTGCACGCTACTAGTATCTACGTTCTAGTACAATTCAACAACGTCGACGGAATGTTTTTACGTTAAGTTATATAAAACTGCGCAATGAATAAATACATCCGCTTATTCCTTCTTTCTTTGGTGAATAATTTACAAGGGCATTTTACTAGTAAGAAATTCCTATTTTTTTTTTCAATTAAACGCTACGCAAATCGGGCTATTCGCGCGTGAAAAGGCACTCGAAAGTTCGGTTTTCTCATTTTTTTTTAGGACAAAGGTCGATCATATATATTGTTTAGCGGTGTTCTTTTGATCGTAAGACGTCTGCCTATTGATATAAATTTATATTTCAACTACCACTTGCGTTATTTTTCCGTTAAGTGCTACGGGAGTCGGGCTGTTCGCTCGAGAGAAGACCCTCGGAATCTTGATTTTCTCATTTTTCTAGGAAAAGGATTGGTCATATATATTGTTTAGCGGTGTTCTTTTGATCGTAAGACGTCTGACTATTGATATAAATTTATATTTAAACTATCACTTGCTTTATTTTTCCGTTAAATGCTACGGGATTCGGGCTATTCGCTCGAGAGAAGACACTCTGAATCTCGATTTTGTCATTTTTTGGGGACAAGGGTCGGTCATATCTACCGCTCAGCAGTGTGACGCCTGGCTACTGATATCAATTTATGTTTACATTATTACGTTAATTAATTTCCCGCAAAACGCTACGGAAGTCGGGGCCTAGAGACACTTTGCAGAAAAAATGCAATTTTAAAATTTTCTGTTAAGTTGGGGGGGGGGGGGGAAATAAGCCGCTATCGAATTTACGAAGGTAGCGATTTTACGAATGCGATGAGAGGAACCGTGAGTATTCGTAAAATCGGGGGTTTAGTGTATTAAGAACAGCTAGCTATTCATAATATACTGGCCAAACTCTTGACTTTGAAGACAAAGTTTATTGATGAAAAATTTTTCTGTAGAGTTTGAAGTTGTCGTATATAAAGAAAATTGTAGTTTACTGGCTTTGAAATGTTCCTTTTTTTTTTTTGGTTAGATTAAGGTTAGGTGGTTCTACTGTACTATTGTTCCAATGGGACTTAAAGCGGAAAAGCTGTTTTTAACCATTTTGAGGGGCCTCAAAAACATGTTGCAATTTAAAAATGATGGAAGCCTTGTTTTTTACTGTGTGTTATTTTCATAGATAAGCATATTGTGACTAAGTTTAGCTGTTTCATGCAAAAAAGAACAGACATGGCATGCTACAACACTGTTTGGGTGTCAGGTGCATAAGCATCTTAAGCCTGAGAATCTGGTCGGAGGCTGTTGAATTATGGTGGACACGAAAGTACGTCAGCTGGATGCCTAGATCCCGCACTTACCTCAAGTGACACAGGCCCCTAAAGGAAAATGTCCCAACCCCTCCCCTGTTTTTTTCCTGAGGTGTGGGGTGGGGTTAGTTTGATTTTGCTAAGTTCAGCTATCTTCATTTGTTTCCCAATAGATCATCTGAATGCCCTGCCAACATTCCCAGGGTGGGCATTGGTGTAGGTCACCTCAGGAGGTCCAGCAGGTGAGGCTCCTCCAGCATAAGGCCAAGGAGAATTTCTACAGTGAAACTCTCTTTCAGAAGTTTCCTATTTACAAAATTTCCTGCTTAATAAGCATAATAATGTTAGGCCTTGTCGATGAACACATTAGTAATTTAACCTTTTTAAGAAATTTTCCTTGTTAATAAGCATTATTCCTTTCTGTCCCACCACAAACGTCTTAACAGGGTTTTACTGTGTATCAGAAGTTTCATGCCTCGAAACGAGGTACCTACACCTCCACAATTTACAACTGCAAAGGCACCAGGAAGGCAGTTCCCGGCCAGAGGGGTAAACCTGATGAAACAAACTTCTGGTACTAAAGATCTGTGATTTGAAGTGTGGCACCTAAATGTATTGGTAATTAGAAATCATGGAAATTACATATTCTAAAATTCAATGTTTTTAGCTCCACTTGTCATAGAATCTTTATGCAAAGGTTTGTGGCCCTCACTATCACATATTGAACTATTGTACTAACTGTAATCTCATCAGTCATCAATTATACTAGGCATTGCAAGGAACTACATGAACATGATCTAGTATAAAACAGTTTTATATGGATTTAAATAAATTTTTTATTAATAGCTGTTACAATTTCAAGCAAGAAACGCCATCCAACTCAAAAGGACGGTTTAAAGGCTCGTTGCTACGGTTCTCTATATTATAATACTAACTGAATTTGCCAAAATAAACATGCAGAGTAGAAAATAAAATATAAAGCACCAAACATACCTCACAAACTCAACAAAAAAAAATTTCAAACTCGCACGCAACTCAGTAACAAACAAATAAATAGGCATTTATAAAAATTACAGTAGTATTCTCCACACTAGGTGTTTTTTAAGTACAATAAGTTATTATCTAAAGTACTAATTTCTCATTAACTAATAATGGCATAATTATAAAATATGTACAGCACAAATATGTACAAACTTTACTGCAATTATTCTCGTACATGCGTGTTTTTGAGATTGGAAGAACTGATTGTATGCAAATTGGTATTTGATATGTGCGGTCGGCAATTTACTCAGTTCATGTTGCCGAACTATCAGCAATGTGCTCCCCGGCCTCGATCCCGACGCAACTTATTGTCTAGGTCGACCAGTTGGCGCAGAAAGCCATCGTTGGGACGAATGTCCCGGCTAGTACGCACTGTCCGCAATGCGTCAGTTGCCGAGAAGCCCCGTTTCATCATCAGGTACGCCAAGACGCACGTACTAGAGCGTGACATCCCCATCAGGCAGTGCACCATCGCCTTCCCTGGCAACAGCACAATCATGCCATCCTCTATATCTCAGTTTTCAAATATCTCCAACCAACATGCAGTTCACAAAAATGTTTCAATAAAACGTTTTTCAATGCAGATAGGTATCACACTTACAATAATGCTAACACCTACTTTTCGCCATAGCATAAATGTTTGGTTTTCTAGTTTTTTAACGTACGAATAAAACTGAGATAAAAGTGAACATTTTACAAAAACTTAAAATTCAAAAATTTTCTACCGCCAACCAATTTGGCCAAAATGAAATAACTAATTTATAGCATGTGTTAAAAAACCACTGCCTAAAGCATGTTTCAATTGTATGGCTAACCTGAGTGTCATGGTTACAATGCATACTATGAGGTGAAACATTTTTATTATAAGCATACTTATGCATTAGTTCAAAAACCTCAATTATGTGTGTGCAACTGCCAAGAAGTACCAGCCTGTGAGTACCTCAATCATCTTTCTACTTATTTAATTGGTTTAACCCAACAGTCAAAGCCTTCTTCACATAGGTACATAAATACGTACAATGTGTTAACTAAGGACCGTATCTATAGACCTCTTTCGAATGAGAACCAACTGCTCACCAATGCTTTCTCTATGGGGATAGCAGTTGCTTGTCATTTAAAAGAGGTTTATAATATCGGCCCTAAGAATGAACAGAGTCTTTCACAAAGAAAGTTGTATATGCCAATCACGTGTACCAATATAAAACTGACCCTACAGCTGTACTGTTTTGTGAAACCATCTAAAGAATGTGCAGTGAGTTTAGGAAGAAAATGTGCCATACTGCAGGTGTAGTGTACGCACACAAAACAATGTACCGTATTTGCTCGCGTAATCGCTGCATATTTTTGAACAAATTTTAGGTCCAAAAAATGGGGTGCAGCCATTATGAGGGGTTTTCAAAAAATTACCTTCTAAATTTTGTATGGTGTAGAATATAACAAATGTACATTTTATTTACTCGTCCATAGCGTGACCATTTCTCCAAAAATAAAGAAAAAGATTTTGTCGGTGTATAGTACAGTAAACATGGAAAAATCAAGATACTATAAAATCTTGTTAATCCATTCATGTGCGTCACTCAATTAAAGTTGTTCAAAATTATCCCGCATAAGACGTTTACATTTTACGGTCCATTACATGTACGCTATTATTTCCAGTGAAGTATTTTATAAACAAATCTGATTCACGCTTAAAATGTCACAACTCTCCAGGCGCCGTTACGTTTATCAACAGAGCATTATCAACCAGCGAGCGCGACTCATTGTGTCAACAGCGCGTAACCAGCGAGCGTGACTCATCGTGGCAACAGCGCATCAACAAGCGAGCGTGACTCATCGTGTCTGGTACCTAGATGCTCGGTTCTGCCGCCACGTCTTATAGGCACGAAAAACGAAGTCGTGCGTGCCGGCGCGCCGCGCTTCCGATTGACGAATGTTTGCGACGGTCGTGTTTTGGAGATCATATTTTTGCCATTCTGGCTAAAATGTTTTCTCGCAGAAGTCCATAACAAAACCTGATCCCTTAGTAAACGTCTTAACAGAGTTTTAAGGCCGTGCTACAATCAAGTTGTCCCATGCTGTGTCCATTGGACACTCCGCGCCGATTGGCTCAAATGATCACGTGACATTGTCCCTTGCTGTCTCTTTGTCCCATGTCTCGTCTTGTCCCATGTATATGGCCAATATTTATAAATTTGTCCCTTCGTCCTATGTCCTTCGTCAAGTTAAAGAAGAAGAAGAATTACCAAAACATTAAACGCCGCCAAAATTAGCTCGTAAATATAAACCTACGTATTCATAATGTCCGTAGAGAATGTGGAATGTAAAAAGAGCATTATTTAAACAAAAAAAATTATATTTAAACCAAAATAAGAGCCAATAAGTTTCACGAACGTGACTAATTGACGAATTTTTTAAAACTGCTTTTAAAAAACACCGCTAATACTTTTTTATTAATCAATTTGTATAATTATTGTCAGTCTCCGAATCCACATAATAGGTATATAACAAAATAAAGGGTGATCGAAAATACGAAAACTACATTAAAATTAATTGCACTCTGGTATCGCTTTTCTGAATCTGCAGGATGAGACAGCT
Source organism: Medauroidea extradentata (assembly GCA_003012365.1). NCBI lineage: Eukaryota > Metazoa > Arthropoda > Insecta > Phasmatodea > Phasmatidae > Medauroidea > Medauroidea extradentata. The sequence goes on along the minus strand of PNEQ01100175.1, from coordinate 14,004 downwards.
CTATTGTGGCATCACATTTCTGGGTGTCCCTTGGAGATGTCAAGAGACGATGGGACAAGAGGACACGAAGAACCAAGAGACATGCGAATGTAGCACGGCCTTAACTGTATTGTATCCCATGTTGAAAAATATGGGGTGCGGCCATTATTCGGAGTTTTTAAAATACTGCTTTAGGCCTTTCAAAATAATGGTGCGGCCATTATGCGAGTAAATACGGTACTAGAAAAACCAGTCAACAGTAACATATGAATTAACAGAAAAATTAAGAAAATGTCAGTACTGAATACTGAGAGAGATAAAAGAATACGCTACAGCATAACTCTGCAGATAGAGCACAATAATTTAGTAAAGTACCATTTCTCAGTTTCAAACTGTTTTTCAGGAACTGTAAAAATTTGGTTATAAAAGCTGAAAATCTGAGAGAAGTACAGTACATTGTATTGCTTGAATAAACTTTTCACGTGACAAAATTTCAAATATTTTTTATGGGTTAGCAGAGCAATCATCCACCACTAGATAGTTAATTCTTGTGCAGATTACCTCCAGTCCGAATGGCTTCGTCAATGAATTCAGACGTCTCAGCAAAGTGGGCTCCAATATTTGTCATTGGCAGGTCCAGCAAATGGATGCCCAGATACTTTATGTTTGTCCCACGATAGTAGTCACTGCTAGTATTCACCATCCCAAACCGGTTTCCTTCTGCAGTGTTAAGAACGTGAGTCACGCCCAACTTCTTCAAATACTCCCTGTCTTTTGCAGCACCCCTAGAGGCCATAAACAAATACAAGCATTGAAGAACAAGAAAAGGGGGAGGGGAAAATGAAGTAAAATAAAATTCTTAAGAATGATCCTCACAGCGAATGAGCATGAGTAGGCCTCGATGCCTGTGTGTGCTCCAAAGACCAGATCACAAATTATTGTGTTCTGATTATTCAAGATAAATATTGATGAGACAGCTAACGTGCCTAGTTGTGACTTTGCCAGTCGTATATCTACAATTTTCTCTAAGGAAATTAAATCAAATTTACATCAATTTGTTACTTTTGGTCATATTTTCCTGTTACACCATTTTTTTCTAATATTCACAGAGTTAAAATTAAACAATACTACGTACAGAAGCATAGTTCGTGCAGTTCCTGTAAAAATCATAAAGTACACAACTTAGTTCCAGAAAAATTAAAACACATACAAATGCTCAGTTGAGGATGTCCCTGAGCTAAAGGGCCTGGCCCGAGTTTCTACATGTTTGACGACAATTGTTTTTTAAAATATGAACGGGAATCAATATCGTAAAACTGCTTTATAACTTTGTTATGATTGATGTTAACTACATACTCTGATTATGTCGAGATAGAAAACAGCATGATAGTAGCTAACTAGTTAATAAACAAAATTTTCTTTTTAATTGATAAACTAGTTAAAATGTGTATACTGTGTCAGTAAAAATTACTCTAAATAGTAAAACCAAATTGCATCGAAGTTACAGAGCAATTTTAAGACATTGGCTTTTGTGTGAGTTTTAGAAATATAGTTCTCTCGAAAGCCGAGAAACTCAGACTCCATGCCCTTGAAGACTTCCCTTAAAAACTTGACTGTCTAAAGAATTTCAAAGGCTATTTCAAGCTAAAATGTAAACACAGTTCAGATCTCACATCGCCATAATTTCACCATGACAACATAATTTCCAGCAGAATCAAGATATTTACAACCATTAAAAGCACTACTGTTATACAATAGAATGTTTTTTCCCTCTGTTTTTAAAGATTTTTTTAACATTAAATTTCCTCCAGCCTGATAAAAACGTAAAGCAAAGTACCCCTGGGTTCAACATAACAGCTACTTACGCATCTCCAATAAAAATGCCGGGGTACACTTCATCACAGTCGACACCAGCCATCAGACGCTCCTCCACAGCACAAGAGGTGCTATCAAAGCCCGGCAATGGTTTGTACTGAGTTTTGGTTCGGTGCAACACCTGAACCAGGTCCTTTAGAGTTGTGTCTTCTGCATTGGAAAGGTATCCTGCAGAATACTGCGGACAAAACAACCTACCATTACAATTTGCATAACATTACCACTACCCTCCAGGACCTCCAGTATGGTCCTAGGCTCTATTACAGTGCGAGTGTTCTCAATAAAAAAGTGAAAATTGTAACTGTTATCGCATTTTACACCAATTACACATGAAGAACTTAAATAAAACACTGGTAAAGTATTTAAAAACAAATTTGAAAGGAAAGGTTAATTAGTAACAAAAATTTCACTGTAGTACTAGGACTGTTAAGTTATTCTTCAAACAATGATTTGAACTAGATATCAGGTGTATCAGAACAGAGTATTTAAAAAAAGGAGGGGAAGCTACCCCCTCCCCCTCTAATCGGCATGCAGTGGTAAAGATAGTAATTCGCCCCTGCTCTTCCGAGCCCACCTAAAGGCCAGTTTACACCAAAACAATAGCAGCAACAATGTTAACTACAAGGGTGGCCACTCATTGCAACAAAGAAAATTCCCTGATTTTCACAAGTATGAAAACAACATTTTGGTATTTTATTCAACAAATTTTCCAATACAGGTAAATATTTCAAGTACTTTCTGACACTACTTCCAGTGAACTTGACAAAACCTTCAGCAGAAGTAACCAAGAACTTGACAATAGAGTATGATCACACCTACATGACTAATTTTTTAAACAAAAATGCTATAATATTCACAAAACGCCATCACCTTCCTTTCTATGACTTTTAGGAAAGCTCAAAATGAATTAAAATTCCCTGATATTTCCAGGTGGCCACAACTTCCCTGATAATTCAGGTTTTCCAGGTGGGTGGCCATCCTGATTTACAAAATGTTGGTTACAAATGAGCTATAAACATTGTTAAAAGCATCAGTTTTACTAACAAAGTAACAAGAATGACCAGCAGACATTAATTGTACATTTCTTATCAACATAATTTGATCTAGACCACCCTAAAATGGGTTGGAAAAATAATGTTACCAACAACTTTTGTCAATAACAAATGTTTTCAACAAAATGTTGATAAATTTTACAAACATTTCTTTGTGAATATAACGGAAAGTTGAAAACATAATGTTGCCAACAATTTTCAAGCATTTTTACATTTATTGATAATTTTGTTGAAAACATGTGTTAGTAGCAACGTTATTGCAGATTTTAACTGAGCATTAAATGACCTAACTGCATAAAATTCAACCTAAATGTGGCAAAAAATCTAATAAAGATTACTGTTTGTCTATAATGTGCTGAAAGCAAAAATTTTTCTGCTCACAATAGTAACCTGACAACAGAATAATGATAATTTTAAACTTTAAGAAGCTCAAATACTTTCTGACTAAAATGCTGTCAACTCGTACACATCCCATTTTTCTACTAAAATATGAGCTCTAAAAAAAATTTCATTGCATCCTAGTCGGTGCTTCAGACTTCAAATAATTAAGTTATTTTGCCCAACACAATCTGTAATCGCAAATAAGTACTGTTTTTTTTTATTTACGTTTTCCAATATTTTTATGGCGCAAATAGCTCATACGGACTCATTAATTTGAGTTGCTTTCTTACAGTTTTTTATATCTCAAAGGAAAATGAACAAAATTACCTGTCGTACACTGGTATTTGAGATTGTTGGCGACACTGAGCCCAGAAAGTGAACGGCCAGTTCCAGTTTGTGGCAGAGATGTGGACGAGTTATGAGTAACACGAGTCATGAGTAATAAAGTACTATTGTGCATCTTTAATATATCTGTTCATTGTGCCCTACATTGCAGCTAAAATATTACCTTAATTTTTGGACAGCATTCAGTATAATCCGAGGTTTAAAGTAAGTCCTTATTAACCTAGGTATAAATAATCTTGAAAAATCATAGCTTTAGCTTAAACAAGTTTATAACACAACATTTTCATTAAGTTAATGCTCAGCAAATGCCCTTGAGGGGAAGACAGAGACTAGTTAAATCATGCCTTGCCTCTAGAGGTGATGACTAGTCGTGATCAACTACAATGTCAAGTTATTGTAATTCATGCCGCCACAAGGAATACGTGATTCCAAAGAGCACAGTAATTTGTTTTACCATTATTTTTAAGTTGCAATGAAGCTTTTGTGTCACTAATATCAATCTTTCAGTAGTAATTATTTTCTCTTCTGGCTGGTAACTTGACATGCATTATCTGTATTAACATTTCTTTGAGATGCATGGAGCCAGAGACATTGTAAGACGATTGCTGCTCGCAATTTCTGGGCAAGCACACCTTGTTTCCTTAACACTCTATAAGAATGTTATAAGAAGTCATCATTGGCTGTGAATTCTACTTTCTCACTTATGATTTAAATGTTGTGATTTCCTGATACATCGACCTAATGGTTGTGGGTGGACGCTGCAGTCCTTCCATGTCACTGATGTTTAAGAATACGTGGCCATTTAACATTTTTTTTCTTTCAACTTATCGCAATGCAACATGCTGGGCCAACACAGTGCTAAACCTCACATAACTCTACTGTATTTATTTCCTTAAAAAGTTATTTTAATACACCTTGCTGGTTTTTTTTAATATTTCTGGAAGTATTCAAGGTCATTTAATTAAAAAATTGGAAGTTCACTTTTGAGTTATGAGGTAAAAGCTATGTGAAAAGTGAAATTGCAATGAAGACTGTAGGTCTATGTCTTTCTGCACAGGACAAAAGAAAAAGTTGGCATAATGCCCAGTCAGCCACCTTCCTCTCAATCACATAAAAATAGCCAGTGACTGCCATGCAGAAGTATGTGGGACCTGGGCAAAGTTCCAAATAACTACATTCCACAACTCAGCTACTACAATGACCCTCTTAGACAGCCAACTACAAAACTACCTAACTTACAGACTACGAAAACTTTACAACACAGCATCATCACATCATGCTCCATTGCTATAATTCTTTCACAAATCAAAATTGCAAAACCATTAGCAAACAAAACAGTACCTATTATGGGTAAGTATGAACTGTACATCAAATGGACAGAGGGGTATTAACTGAGTTTTTACAATTCATCCAGAACTACAGTTGCCATTGTTGAGAATCATAGTCAAAATGTATATTTTAACAATTAAATATGTCCCTTCTTTCTGCTTTATCCACAAGTGACACTTTTGTTAACACTGTATTGCTCTTTGTAAGGAGTAATATAAGCAGTGAAATAGAACAAGTTGTTGATTTTTACTATATATGAAAAGTATAAAAAAAGTGAAAAGTAAAAAATTAGTTGTAAGATTCATTCTATATACCAATTAAGTTACAGGTTATGGGCCCAGACATAATACAAATGCAAAATTAAGTATTTTGAGTTATTTATTTAAGACATTATTTTGTGTGTCCAGTTGAAGATTTATAAGCTCTCAAGAAAATGGATATTAAAGTACACATTGGAAACCTTGAAGGAATATGCAACTGGGAAACGTAAATTTAAGGTAGACCCACTCATCTGGCTAAGAAGTTTTCTTGGAGGAGTTGCAGTAACAGGTGAGTTTATAAAACATCAACAGTAAGTCAAGGACTTTAATGATAAGTTAGAATAGAACACAATAAATACAGTATGCAGATACAAAAACCTTACAACTAATAAGCTAACACCCAACATAAATGACGAGACACCTACTAAAGTAATTTGGTTGGAATTAAATACATTATAAATAGTCTGTCTCACAGAAGAATTCCATTTTTTGACAGTTTTGAAGGCTATTTTGTGAAATAGTTTCTGCAAGAAATTACTCTTAATTTTGATAAATTTCACAGGTTGAGAGCCAGCTAAACGTGTTTGTGCAAAAGTCCTTGTGGTAGAGGAAACATAGCTTATTTCATGGAAACTGCTATAAAAATAAATGTCAACACAACTGTCAAAAAGTGGAATTCTTTAATGAGACAGACTATATGTAGGTGTAACAGATGATAAACCATCTGACCAATGTATGCAGATTTACACATAAGTATGACCACAAAGACAATATGGCCAGCCATTTATCTAAACTTACATCTGGAATAATTTAAAGCTGGAGATGAGTGTAAGAAATGAGTTATCTTCTCTTCCTGACATCTTATTGATTTGTAACGTCTTGGAAACCCTACCACAAGATTACTTTTCTTTCAAATCAAGTTGGCAACTGATGCTACAGTCTGAGCATTCTACTGACACTTCAACACGAGTGCACATGAAAGAACCTTAAATAAAAATATAAGTCCTGGTGCTTTTAAAACAGACGAGCATGAAGCTTTACCTTTATTCAAACACAAAAGTAGCAATTACAAGCCTACGAGTATTATTGTTTGTTGATTGATCCTCCAGGATATGAAACTTGTCAAAATAATATGTACAGTAGGCTACATACACTTACAAGAAAAATAAATATAAATAAATAATGTAATTCAAAAAGAAAATACTATGTCACACAGCATAAATCATGATGGTATTTAAATAACTATACAATATAATCAATAATTTAATAAGTAATTACCAATTAATCACAATTATTTATGTTTAAATCTTGTAATATTTTCAAAGCAATCATTAACTTCATGTAGACTGAAAAACATTGTGACTTAAAACAATAGCTGAACTGATTTAGTAAATTGTTAGTAATCTGTTCCAATATACTTATGTAATTTATTTAAAAAAAAATGTATACTTGTGTTAAACATGCAAGTATAGACAGAACTACTACATTGAATATACATCTATCTACCGTATAATTTTCAGAATTTCTGGTTGAATATCGATGGATGTTGCTGTTAATCACTGTTTTGACTTCGTTTAGCAAGTTCCAGGATATTTATTTATTTTTTATTTTAAATATACACCGGCTGATACCGTGAGCAAGGAGCTCATGGGATGTGGGTGTTGTCACTGAATAAATTAATTTACATTGCACAACACAAAACACTTAATAAGTAAACAAACATATGAATAGATGTAAGCAAATACAACATTTACATAAGCTTAATACATCACCAAGTTGTGTACAAGTACATAATTTGCATAAATTGTTTAACTTTGTACATTGTAAGGTTCAACACAGGAAAAAAAATATTACACATTTATTAAATATTAATGTTCCTAATGACAAAGAATTCCTGCAATAGTTTAGACAGTGATGAGTTTCTAGCTATATAACATTTAGTATAAAAAGAGCATAACAGACGACAAAGAGGACTATTTCAATGTAGAAGTCCAAGCAGTATTTAAGGATTCCTTACAGAATAAAACACATTAGTAATAAGACAGACCCTTAGTTTAGAAGCAAAGCTCTTTCTTGAGACTTTACTCAAATTTTTAAGATCAGAAGGAAGTGAATTAAAAATATTGATGGCAGTATATATATATGCACCTTTAATACTATAATTATTATAAAAATATACAATCTTATATATTTTAAATAATTTTTGACACAATGACCTTTTATTCTTGACTATCATTCCAAGAGCTTTTTCTTGTAAGATAAAATTTGTTTGCTTTGTATTTTATTTCCTCGAAACTCTATTCCATGTTTCATAGTCAAATAAAAAAAGCAAAATATCCCATTCTTAAAGTATTTGTGTTAACTAATTCTTTTAACGTTCTTCGTAGAAAGTACAGGCTACTTAAGCTAGCATACTTGCTAGATTTATTTGTTGGACCAATAATAATTTCCTGTTAATACACAGTCCTAAGAATGTAAGTCTACTTCAAAGCTGTTATCCTCTAGTGCTAGGTACAGGCAAATATTTTTTAATTTGTTAACTAAAGAGAATAAACTGTGTTTTAGGTATATATACCAAAAGACTGAACCAATTGCATCAAGTGTATGTAAGAGTGTTCTACTTTTTATTAGTAGGTTATTCTTAAACTCTAGTGAAACTAAGAAGAATTGCACATGAACCTGGACAAAATTGCTCCAGAAGCGATTGAAGTGGTATTCGACTCAACAAATGTTCCTTTTTAGCATATCAAAAATCCGACAAAATCCAACCATGGAAAAGTATCTAAAAATCGAATTTAAAACGGTGTATGCAATATTTAGGGTAACAAAAATACTGCCTTTTAACATCAGTTTAAATATGTTTATATATAAATAATACACAAACAACACAGAAACAATTTTAAGCAAGGTGGTAAGTGTAAATTTTTTTTTAATGTTCATAATATTAGTACACACGTATGAACAGATCTGAAAGGAATTAAAGAAGTAATGTTGACATAACTAAGCACCTGAATCACAGTCACTGTTGACAATTACAACAATATTGTCACAACCACTGATCTGGCACACCCCACAAGCGACTGAACAAGATAGACCATTTTTTTGCATCCACATCGCATTGTTGAGCATTCTGTCTTACAAGAACAATGGATCATTTTCAGTAACCACTCTGGTGCTGGTGGCCTTGAATTGTAACTTTGTATTGTATTTTTTACCATTATGCTCGTTCACTATTACTTTCTGTACTTGTACTCTGTAAAAGCAATGACAACTTTTGTGTGTAATATTGGAAGCTGAAATAAATAAAAAATAAAAATATCAGACACTTTAGGGTAATATGAGTTTTCCTTTAAAAACCATCCCCATTCTGTAGGAGTTGAAAGTTTTTCTTCTATTTTCCAAACACTGATCTGGTAGTAGGTACGAATACTTGACTGCTCTTTGACTAATACCTCGTGTTCAGTTAGACATGTACACAGTGAATCTGGTGAGTTTCAGGCATCCCTTGAATGTCTTGCCACTATTATCTAGAAGAGGAATATGCTTTTCTACATCCTGTTTTGGACAATGAATGATTAAGATATGATTACCCAATGAGGCAACAGTAACAAAGTCAGAAGCAGACTTCACGACAGCTTTGTTGCTCATAACCTGTGTACGGACTGCTCTCTTGACCTCACCACCAATCCCATCCACAGGACCCTTCCCATGGCTTGTGGTGAAAAAAGTTCCAAGTGACTGTCGTACATGCTCTTTGAAATAGAAGTCCCCAAATATCATTTATTTTCTTAGTTGCAATATTTATGAAAATGTATAGTGCATATTTGTCATGTGACACAATCAGACACAAACACAAGACTGAGGATTCCTGAGACCCCCTGACCTTACAGCTCCTTTTGACAAGGAGTCCCCCACTCTCACTCTCTGGCTCCATCCCTTGCGGAACTCACCAATCCAGTCAACCACCCACCTGTCAACTAGAAGCTCATTTACTTTCCTCATAAAAATTCCATGTGGCACCTTGTCAAATGCCTTCTCAAAATCTATGAAGCAGGCATCCACCTGTTTCCCTTCATTTACAGATTGTACTAGATCCTCCAATAGCCCAGCCAGCTGCGTCTCACACGAGTAGCCTCTTCTGAACCCATGCTGACATTCCTGTATCCAGTTCTTCTCATCCATTTCATCTACCACAAATTTAACAAGGCCTAGCCCTATTCTCCCATTACTTGTATACTGGCACCACCAGACCTTCCTTCCATTCCTTAGGTAACTTGCCCTCCTCCATCGATCTGCCAAACAACACTTCTAAATATTTTGTTATCACTCTCCCACTACGTGTCTATATTGTCACATCTGCCAGTTTAATATTAGTTTCTAGACACAAAAACCATCCTAAGGTAACCAATCACTTACGAAACAAAAATTATAAACGCAGATTAACTATATCCTAACCTTTGTACAAAATTGTACTAGAAAGAAGATCCAATAGATGAAATAAACAAAACTAAACCAATCATTTCAAACATTTTCACACAAAAAATAAACATAAAAATATATTAAAAATTAATAACTTCTAAAGCACATACGTACTTTATCTCGCCAAGACGTCATGATCACAACAATACGTCAAAAAATTTTGAAAATAAATTTCAGTAAAGCGCCATTTTGCAATCACTGTTGCAATACAAACAGAGAGAATAAAGTTAGAAGCTGGACACTCGCCTGGAAACTTTTCCCCTTGTTAATAGCTGTAGTTCACTAAATCACCGAGAATATTGTGTTTTATTGGCGCATCGGTTAGGGCGGTCGAACTCAAACTCCACCCACTTCCTTTCAATTTTTCAAAACGTATTATTTTTATCAATTTACGGAATACTTCCTTCGATCACAAATTTAAGAAAAGACTCCAGCAATCTTTATTTTCTTTATAAATTTAACAATGGAAAAAGTGAGCGGAGTTTGGGTCCAACCGCCCTAACTGAAACACCAATAAAACACAATATTCTCGGTAACTTGACGAACTACAGCCAAACAACAAGGGGGTCAAGCAAAATACATTGGTAGATAGGCGAGTGTCCAGACCTGTACTTCTACGACCGTGACCCATACTGAGAAACGAATGCGCATTGATTAAAACAAAATTGCTGCATGTTAGCATTTTCCGAAAACAGCGTGTTTTCAGTCAGATATGTGTGGTTTTTTTTCTCTCTCCGTCATGTTTTATTATTATTACTATTGCTTTGTGCAACAAATCACAAAATACAGAAAATAATTGCCCATAACTTGCTATCCAAACCTAAATGAAACGGAGTATACAGATGGAGCATTAGCAGACTATACTGAGGCCAAGCCACGGTCGTAGAAGAACAGGTCTGGACACTCGCCTGGAAACTTGACCCCCTTGTTGTTTGGCTGTAGTTCACCAAGTTACCGAGAATATTGTGTTTTATTGGCGCTGATGTTACGGCGGTCGGACTAAACTCCGCCCACTTCCTTTCCACTAAGATAAACAATTTATCAAAACGTATTTTTATAAATTTATGAAAGGCTTTCTTCGCTCATAAATTTAAGAAAAGGCTCTAGCAATCTTTATTTACTTTATAAATTTAACAATGTAAAAAAGTGGACGGAGTTTGAGTCCGACCGCCCGGAAAACAGCGCCAAAAAGTACGGCGTTCTCGGTAACTTGACGAACTACAGCCAAACAACAAGGGGGCCAAGCAAAATACATTGGTAGATAGGCGAGTGTCCAGACCTGTTCTTCTACGACCGTGGGCCAAGCCCACTTTGTTTATTCAAGTAGCAATGTGGCGGAATGTAATCAGCTGTTCCTGATTGTGTATTGAGAAATGAGGATATAGTTGACAAAACCACAGCCGCATTATAAACGTTGCTATGGTTACAAACAACATGTGTCAGGAACCAATATGGTGGATGGGCTACTCCCCTTTACATCTAGAGGCATTTTACCATCCGGGCTAACCATGTGCATTATGCTCCATCTGTATATTTTTCTAATCTCTGATACTCTGGGATATAAAGATATCAGAGAACATACAGATGGAACATAACACACATCTAAGGACGAGGAATATGAGGCCTTGAGACGAAAGGAGGAGCCCATCCGAAATATTTGTACTTCTAATATGTTGTTTGTTACCATAGCAACATGTATATTGCGGCTGTGGTTTGGCCAACCATAACCTCATTTCTCAATACACATAGAGAAACAACTGATTGCACTCCACCATATTGCTACTTAAATAAACGAAGTGAGCTGGCCTCAGTACAGGCTGCTATACTCTGTCCACTATAAGGTTGCAGCAGAAATATCAATTGATAATTAAATAAATCAAAGCGATTTAATTAAATCGTGATTCCCTCACATTGTAATTGTGTTGTTACACAGTTATGTTTTTTTTTTTTTTTTTTTTTTTCAATATTTCAAACGGAATGTATGCTGTACAAAAATGTTATTGTCTTTCACTTGAATGAATTAGCTGCAACCTTAGAATGGATAGAGTATAATGCTCCATCTGTACTATTCTCTCATCTCTGGGGATATAAAACTTGTCAGTAATTTTTTATTTATTTATTACAATTACTCACATAAATAAAGTCATATAAATGTAAACAATTAATCAACTAAGTTATTGCCCTGAAATATAAAACAAAAATGACATGTTCATGCGTGCATATAAATTACAATTAACTATGCAATTAAGTTAATAATATGTTAAGTCCATTTCTCGGTTAGCTAGAGACTAGGGTGTGGACTAACCCAGGGTATCGGAAAGGGTAGCTGTTTTCCCTTTCTCCTGTTTTTGCTGCTCGCCCGGCCTGCTGCATGAGTGAAGCGATACAGTGGAGGTCTCGGTACTGAAGTTCGCAGCGTAGGCATGGGTCTGGTCCTCGTCGGACAAGGTTGAACAGGAACTCTCTGGCGAGAAGAATACCAGGGAGAAAAGGTGAGGGATTCGACGTGAGAGGAAGTAGCAGGGCGAGGGGGTGACAGGACTTATATGGGAGGGGTGTAAGGCAAGGGTTCGAGAAAAACGGAAGCACCTCCAGAGACCTGATGAGCAGGACGACACCGTGTAGATCCCTGTATAGGGGTTTGGTGTAGCCAGAAATTACTTTACTAACTCTGCTAGCTTGGCACTAGCAGCCTGTCTTTTTGCCTGCCTTATGCTTGGACATACCTTAGATCTGCTATTCTGGTCCGAGGGAAAGGTCCAGGTTCTCACATCTTTCTCTTATTTAATCTCAACTCATTAAAAATCCTCGTAGCATATTTTGCATTGCAGATTCGGTATCGTGACGCGATACCGAATCGAATGAATGATCACATGACCAGACAATTCCAATTTTGCAGATTACCCAAAATAAGTATAACAAATGGTGCCAGTAGGTTTTGCCAATAATATACTGTTTAATATGTTGACATTGAAGCTCAGCATGTGGCACTATTTTTTTAATGCTGCTAAAACCCCTCTCACACTCAGCATTGCTGTGTGGAATAACCAATACTGATAGCATTGCATGAACAACTCTGTCATACTTAAGACCACGGCCATAGAGAAACAGGTCTGGACACTGGAGTTGAAAATTGACCCCGTTATGACTGACTGGCACCACTGGCATTGTGGGGATGTTTTAACATTACGTAAATGGGACTACAAGGCAAAAGCTCGTGTCGGAACTGCTAGGAGAACTGTTAGTACGACCCTATTGCAATGTTAAAACACTTCATTTCTAGTGGCGTTTTCAGTCATAACGGGGTCAACTCAATAGCATTTTTAGATAGGCGAGTGTCCAGATCTGTTCTTCTACGACCGTGGTCCAGACCTGTAATTCTAAGACCGTGCTTAAGACAACTAACACCACTTTCTATTTTCCCTATGGAAGACCACAACTTTTCTATTTTGTCCATCGATTTCAGTGGGATGTCATTGTCTACCTGTAAAGGACAAAACCGTTGTTGGAAGTCTGTCAACGTGCCTCCTCACCGTTGACAAGTAAAACTGCAGGAAACCTGTCCACAAAATACTTGACTCAAGAAAATGATGAACGCTCAATTTTTTTCACATCAACCACTTCTGCATGCTTCAAAATTTCGTTTTTCAAGTGAAATTTCAAAATGATGTAATCGCACAAGAGTTTGAAAACATTCCTAAATGATGTGTAAAACTTAGATTTGTCAGACTGTGGGAATGTTGCCACTATTTTTGAAGCATTACAACCCACAACTAGGTTTTCATCGGACTTCTTATTTGTACCGTCATACGGGTATACTTGGGACACTTTTCAATTTCAAAAGGCTTTTATGTAAGGAACAGGTTATTTTATAGATATCTATCCTTGACCATTATTCCAGTAAGACTAAGTACTACTAATTATAATATAAAGAAATGATCTGGCATTGTAATATTTTGAGTAACATAACAACAAAGATCTCCATTAGTTAGCTGTATATTTCAACCAGTGTCCCAAGTTAACAACTAGATTACATTTACTTGGGACAAAAATAAATTTTTTAGAATATATCCGATTGTATACTAAGTAGTAAAAACGAAATATCTTTTTTAATGTTTTAAAAAACCTAACAATCACAGTTGAACATAACTTGGGGAGAAAACAACTGAACAATCACTGATACATGTACTTACATCATAGAAACAATAGGTACATAGTCAATCACTCAGAAAATGTAAACTTATCCCTGTGCACTGTCTTGGGAATTAACGTTTTTGTAATTTGAGTCAGTAAAACTACAGAAA
>PNEQ01100174.1:0-22756 GCA_003012365.1 Medauroidea extradentata | reverse complement strand
AGCACTCTACACTAGCGCACTCTACCAGCCAATTATGTAAATATTGGAACAAACATGGCTACCACCCTAGCAGACGACGAAGAAAGCAAAGTGCGACACCAGCGCCGCCAGCTGCCAACTATGGAAACATATCACCTACGATGTAAACAAACATGGCCGCCACCAGCAGACGACGGAAAGCAAATAAAAAAAAATCGAACAATGAAAATTGCCAAAAATGTGCAAAAATGTAAATTGCAAAAGGACAAGGTCAAGGTCAAAACCAAGATGGCCTCCGTAATGTATTCCAAGATGGCCGCCAACATTCACACCATGATGTAATCAAAGATGGCAGCCAGGGAATCTGGCGTCTACCACCCCTACCCCTTGTCCTGGAACATACCAAACCATACTACTCACACACACACAAAATAAAGAAAAAAAGCCATCCTAGAGGAATTCTGTTAGTTACTTTTTTTTATTAGACAACAATGAATTGAATTGAGTCGAATATCGACACAACACTCAGACACAAAAGACAGGCTCAAATAGAACCAGATTTCCAAAATGTAAAGAGATGGAAGTAGACAAAAACAGTGGACAGTGGACAACAGACAAAAGACAAGAGACAACACAACACAAGTTAAAAATAACGAAAAAATGTGACGTTATAGGAATTGCGATCTATCCCCGTCTTCAGGCTGAGACACAGCTGGTCGGAACACCAAGATGCGAATGAAGTTCGATTTTTTTTTTCTGGTGAGCCTCTAAATCCCGCCACGCCAGCGTCAGCACCTTCACAGTTCTATGGGCCCTCCGGCATGCATGTTAGTATATAGGCCGAGTGGAGGATAGGATGCGTCTCAGGGCAAGCCCTATACGCCTTAGATAGGGTTTAGTTATTATAAAGTGACGCATGTATCGTGGCTGAGCAGGGTTGTCTGGTGCCATGGCAGCGATTGTCTCCATGGACACACCCGAAGAAAAAAGGGTCTAGAATGTAGGGCACAGCAAACCAGCACAAAATGAGGAGGGTGCTGGGAAATCTGTGCGACAGTCGCGGAGGTCAAAAACATTATGTACCGTTACTCGAGTCAGGGCTGGAGAAAGTGAGGTATGTAAGTTCGCTAAGATAGACTTTGTGGAGTTGGCGAGGGGTGATACTGAGATGTGTCGAGCCGCTGCTGGAATGTAACCAGAGTATCACGGCAGTAGCACGGCCCTGGTGGTGGAAGACAGAACTGAGCCTACCGCCAGCTGATGCCAGTCATATCTGGAACGCATAAAAGAACTTTAGTTCCAATGGAAAAAATAGCGGGGGGGGGGGGGTTGGTGACATGAAATGGAGCTAATTATTTTTGTAGTGTATGTCGCCATGTGGAAGCTTTTTGTGTGATGTTTGTTTTCATATGTGTGTGTTTTCAGTTGAGAGATATGTATGTGTGGGGCAGTCATAGGCGCAACTAAGAGGGGGCACTGCCCCCCCCCCTAATAAATAACCAACCAAGGTCTTAAAAATTACAATTAATTTAATATTGAACAACCAGTGACGTTTAGCAATGAAAACTGCTAAAATGGCACTATTTTGCACCTTGAAATCCGAAATTTTCCCGGGGGAGGATCCCCGGGACCCGCCGCTTCAAGATGTGGTGGGTGATCCTTTTTAATATATTCGCAGGATAGCCATCCTTCCCCGTCTGAAATTCATCAATTCTGACTACGTTACTGATTACAGGTAGGGGTAGCTTGAGTATAACAGTATTCACAAAATTATGCCCTCCCCAAATGTCCGTTCTAGTTGCGCCTGGGGCTTATAGTTGTGGTTTCTTAGGGACATGGCAGTAATTACGGGCTCCGACAAGAGCCGAAAATGGGAGTAGCGAATAGTTACTGACTGCCTCGACATACGAGACAGTACATTCTTGGGGGTTGCAATTACTCGGTTCGCCGGGAGTAATGGAATATTTTTTGGAATTTATTGAGACATTGTACGTGTATTTTGGGAATCACCACGAGGAGTTTCGGGTGTATTAATATGCTTGTGGTGGTCTGTGTACGAGGATGTTCTTTGGACGCTTGTTTTTTTTTTTTTTTTTTTTTTTTTCGTCTGGGTCATTGGGTTATATTCTCCCGGGCTTGATATTTTAGCATTTGTGCTGTTTTTGCAGTCAGTATAAAATTGTTGTGTTAGTTTTCTATAGCGTTCTTCTAATTTATCAAACTTTAACTCTCTGTGTGTGTAGGTCCACTATAGGGCAGTACCTAGGTGCATCAGCTGCAATTCTTAGGCATCTGATCTGTATTATTTGGTGTCGTTTATGTGTGATTTGGCTGCATGTGCCCATGTGGGCGCAGCATAGGTCAGTACAGGTCGTATAAGCATTGTATATAGCAATACTGCCTTATTTCGAGTGAGAGCACTTCTGGGGTTTAATATTGGGTCTGGCATTTGCACTGGCACATTTAGCATCAATATGTGCTTTCCAGGTAAGCTTACTGTCCATTAGGATGCCTAGGTATTTTACCACATCTTTGAGGGGTATTTGTTCATTAAATAATGTTTATTCGGGGCGCTCGGTTGGTTGAGGTATTTTTCTACGAGTGAAGACTATGACTTCACTTCTTCCTACATAAATTTTGATCCTCCATTTCGTGTAGTCATTTTGGAAGACATTTAGGGTGGACTGGAGTCTTTGTGGTGCTAATTCTAGGTTGTGGGAGCGACTGAATATTACTCTGTCGTCGGCATACCAACCGAATTGTACTAGTCTATGATCTGGTTTTGGAAGATCATATATATATATATATATATATATATATATATATATATATATACACACACACATTAACTAATACAGGACCTAAACTACTACCTGGTGATACTCCAGCATATATTGTTTTCGTGTCTGATGTCGCCCCTTCGCATGTAACAGTGAAGGTTCTGTGGTCTAAATAACGTCTGATAGTCTTAATTTAGCAGTCTGGCGTGTTTAGTTCGTACAGTTTGTATAGTAAGCCTGTGTGATAAATTCGGTCGAAGGCCTTTTCACTGTCTAGAATGTCTAAGAATACTGCGACAACATAGTCCTTTCAGTTATAGGCATGTGTGATATATTCAGCGACTCGGACAAGTTGGTGTGTTGTCGAGTGTTTTTTGCCTAAAGCCAAATTGCTCGTCTTGCAAGATGTTGTGTTGTGAAAGGTGGGAATTAATTCGTCTTTAGATAATATATTCGATAACTTTAGAAAGTGTATTATGAAGCCTATTGTTCTGTGGGAGCATTTTGTCCCTGCTATGTTTGTGAAAGACAACTACATTCGCTGATTTCCAGGTGGTGGGGAAATATTTTAATTTAAGTATGGCATTAATGCATGCTAGATACTTAAGGGCAGGGTCGATAAGTCTACGTAGGACAATGGCATCAATGTCATCTGCGCCTGGAGCATTTTTAGGCTTCATGTACCGTATAGCTACTTTAATTTCTTGTACTTGGGTGAGACATGACGCGGTACACACTATGTCTCGGATAGTCCTAATGTACAGAAAAAATATAATGGTAATTTCGCTAATGTTTGTGGGCGGCAGCTCAATATACGTTTAGCAACGACTCTACATCACAGGGTCACGGAACGTTCGTGCCGTGTGGCATCACAACCATACACACTATAAGCACAATACTGACTGGTCCTCGACCCTACAAACTCATCGTTTAGGCTCGTGACACACACACCACACACACTGGTGGTAATGATGTAGTCAATAATACTACAGTTGATCAACTACATTTACTACACACGAATCACCTACTACACACTAGTTACTAAATAGCACACAATGAAACTTAAACTCGCTATACCAATCACCATCTCATCGTCTTCACTCGTAGTTTTCCAACAACGACTCTCCAACTGTCATGGCTACCATTCTCCCTATCTCCACACACTTTTGGCGCCAATCTTGCCACACAGAAAATCATTTATAAAACATATAAAATCAAACTGTTAATAGGATAGTCTTTCAAAACAATCAAATCATTAAATGTACAATCAATGCCCTTAAATTCACTCTACATCAAAGTGCTGAAAACAAATTTCCTTCTCATCATACACCTTGGCCAAATTTGTTATGTAAAACACTAACAAAAAAAGAATCAAATTATTTGTCACCAAATGATCCCAAATTGTACCGAACAGAGGCACAATTTAACTATTACCCCTGCCAAAATTTGGTCCTTGTGAGTTACCATATTCAAATGTTATTCAAGTTCAAACTGTAATGGTTAATGAGTTCTCGTGTACACCATCTAGCGAGTTCAGTCAAACGACCAAGGGCCTGTCTTAATTAGTATATGAGGCATCTATTGCAACAACTAAAAATTGCCTGATGGGCCAAAATATTACAAATCACACATATTTTAGGTTATCTGCCATGTGGTCGGGTGTGTTCCTAGTCAATTCTCCTCACATGTCACCCTGGTCTGCACCTATACCATCACTTTCCCTACACTTACACGAGTTCACAAACACAGTAGTAAAGAACACTAAATTAAATTGTGACCTGGCAGAATTGGGCTACACAAATCCCCACATCGTGTACGATGTCAGGTGGTCTCCGACTTCTGTACTGTAGGTAGCCTTAGTGCCTTAGTTTAGTGACTGGTTTGCGGAGAATTCTGTCACTAAAATTCCTATCGCAGGGGTCCTGATTGGGCATCTCGTCGGGACGCGCGCCAAGTGACATGTCGGCTGGAGGGATCCCGAGGTTCTACTTGGGCGAAGTGTAGCGAGTCCACTGGCAAGTTACAGCAGCGTGGCTTAGTGTCGGGGTGTGTACATAAGGAGTTCCAGCAGGGGCGTCATTTGGGACTACAGGGAGGGGGGGCAAATGCCCCCCTGGATTTAGAATTTTATGTGTATAAATATATTTTTTGTAATTTTAAATTTAAATAATGCTAACTTAAGCACATAAAACTGAAGTTTTATTATTAAAGCATCTAATATATACGTTCTTAATTAATAAAAAAAGATGCAACAAGGTCACTGTCGCCGGAAAACAAAATCTTGCCCTCCCCCCCCTAGAAACACCTGAAATGACGCCGCTGAGTTCCAGGTGCAGCATTTATCTGCGACACGACGCGTCCCTGGGTGGCGGATAAGGGATCCCAGCTTGCTGCGGTGGCTGGAAATACCCAATACCAGCCCGCGGACCAACTGGAGGACGGCGTTGAAGTGCCATCTCAGGCGTTGGAGTAGGAAGACTGTGGAATCCGAACTCTGCGAGGTGGGTCTCGCTTATTAGTGGGTGTCGACTGGTCGTCGCACCTCGAGTTGCTGCCAACAGCTCTTCATAATGCTACATAACCCTCAGATTCGGCTGGAGGGCGCTCATGAAAGGTTTCAGTCTGCAACAACGAGGGAGGTGAACACTGCTCGACTGAAACAACGCCTGAGATGACGCCAACGTACTG
Source organism: Medauroidea extradentata (assembly GCA_003012365.1). Lineage (NCBI taxonomy): Eukaryota > Metazoa > Arthropoda > Insecta > Phasmatodea > Phasmatidae > Medauroidea > Medauroidea extradentata. Next base: position 17,309 of record PNEQ01100174.1, on the reverse strand, counting down.
CTCTGACGTGAGCTACGGCTTCGGCACCAACCTAAGCCGGTTGGAGGGGGCTTCACAAGTGCAACAACCACGGCCCCTTCCCCTTATGGGTTGGGTGTCGCATCATTTTATCGCCGGCAGAAGGTTTCCTCCAGTGTTGACGCTGGTTTACTGCTGCTACGCGCATCATAACTTCAAAAGGTTGCAAGGGGCCAAATCACCGGCTCTTGCAGGCTTTCCCTAGCTCCTGACGCACCGCAGGCCACGGCATTTCCCTCCTATTTTTAACTGAGCGAGACGGAAACTGCACGGCCACCAAATTTCCGTTATAACAAATAGCGTATAGCCGAGTAGGCTGACACGCACTAGATTCCTCCCCTAGCTAACCCTCATTATCGGGAGGTCCCGCAAAGCCAGCTGGCCGGTCGGGGATCATCTTGTGCTGCGAGGAGTGGCAGTACAAAATAATATATATGTTTATTTATTTGTTTGTTGATTCATTTATTTTTCTCTAACACGGTTTCTTTTTTATTAAAGGCAATCAAGTACTTTTCAGTTGAATGTCCTTTGGCTTACTATGTTTTGTTACTGGTTATGTAAGTTGATTCTTATATTTTTCATTTAATTCAGTCTTTTTCGTGACTTATTGGGTTAGCTGAGTCCCAGAGTATTTCGTGGCTATTTCCCCACACATTTTCGGCAGTACTAGATTTCTGGATTTCATCATTTTCTGTTTTTGTTCTTGTGTTCTTTGACGCTAGTGGATATTGTTCTACCAGCTTCACCTAATGCATAAAGAGCCACATTCGCATGGTATTTGGTACATTCATTCGCGGGTCTGTTGTTTATCTACTATGGGTTTTACTTCAGTGAGAGTGTTTTTAACGTGGTGCTGTGTTGGTTAATGAATAAAAGACAGCAGAAAATTTACAGAAAGTAATTTTTATATTCACTTGAAGATGTGTTTTTTAATATCTTACACTTAATGCTTTTCCTTTTTAAACAAATATTTTACATGGAGATGTGCTAATTATCTGTGCATATTCTTCCATAGAATAAGCATTACATAACATTTTATTGCTATTCCAACACCCTCTCTCAGTAAAATGATTAACATATATTTAAGTATGATAAGAATAAAAAATTACATGACACTAAAGCTGTTTAAAAATGATTTTGAATTTACACAAGCCCTATTTTAGAAGAGAATTTATCAAAAATTATTCTTGAACAGGTTTAGTCAGACTGTCTGCTATTTGGTCCTTTGAACTTATGTATTCTAACTTAACAGTCCCCTCCGAAATCTTTTCTCGAACAAAATTATATTTGACGTCAATATGTTTCATTCTCTTGTGAGCTTCTGGATTCTTCGCAATACAGATTGTCGCCTGGTTATCTTCATGAATAATGAACGGAGTAGTGTTAGGAATTTTAAGTTCCATTAAAATATTGTTGATCCAGCAGCCTTCACTCACAGCAGCACACAAGGCAATATTTTCTGACTCTGTCGAAGAAAGTGCTACTACCTTTTGCTTGCTGGACAGCCATGATACCTTGAATAAGTATCCTGTAGTTGAACGACGTGAATCGGTATCTCCAGCCCAATCAGAATCAACGGAACCTTCAATGGCTGGTGCGGCTTTAATTTTTTATAAATCAATTTTCGATTTAATGTTCCCTTGACATATCTTAAAATTCTTTTCAGCATTTGGAGTACATTTTCAGAAGGTAGACTTCGATAGCTAAATCAGGCCTGCTTCCAAGTACAGCATACATCAGTGATCCAATTATTCTTCTACGTTTTTTAGCCAGGTTTTCGTCAACTTAATCACATTCAATATTTCTAAATTTTGGATCCATAGGAAGATGTGTTGATCTGCAATTTTCCATTTCAAAGTTTTTTAGCAACGATTCTAGGTACGAAATTTGATCTATTTCAATTTGCTCTTCTTCTCTGTGGTGATTTATTGCTAAACCAATATAATTTATATTGTCTTCGAAATCCTTCATTTTAAAGTTTTCTTTAATTTTTGTTTCAGTTTATCTGTGGCACTTTTTTTGGAGGAAATAATCAAAATATCGTCCACATACAACAGGACATATAATAGATCTCCTCCCTCATGTTAAATATAGAGACAATAATCAGATTTCGATTTTTGAAAACCTTCATTTATCATAAATGAATTGAATTTTAAGTTCCAATCCTTCGGTGACTTCTTCAATTCATAGAGTGATTTTGATAATTTCAGAACTTTTCCATCTTGTTATATTCCATCTGGTTTAGATAAATAAACTTCTTCATGAATCTCGCCATATAAAAAGGCGTTTTTAACATCCATCTGGTGAATATACATGTCATAGTGATTTGCTACTGCCAGTAATATCCGAAGGGTTAGTAGTTTGACATCCGGTGCAAATATTTCTGTTAAATCAAAGTTTTCTTTTTGCTGAAAACCTCGCGCTACAAGTCTTGCTTTATATTGTACTTCATTATCGTTAATTTTCTTTTAACGAAAAACCCACTTGCAGTCCGCTGTTTGTTTTCCCGGAGGCAACGAAACTTCCTTCCATACTCCATTTTCTTTTATGGCATCAAGTTAATTTTTGATTGTTTCTAACCACTTGTCCTTTTCAGGTCCTTCAATTACTTCTTTGTAAGTTAGTGATTCTTCTTTTGCAGCTAAAAAACATGTTCCGAAATCATTAAATTTTCTAGGTGGTGTGATAGTCGAAGGATCACGAAGTATTCTAGGTAAGTTTTCTTGATCTGAGTTTGGTGTTTCAGTTTCGCCTTCTTTTGAAATATCGTCTGTCAAACCTCTAATTGTTTCTATCTCTTCATTTTTCTCTTCAAGGTAAAAATTGTCTTCATCTTTCTCTTCAAAGTGAAACTCTTCATCTTTCTCTTCAAGGTGAAACTCTTCATCCGGAAATGGACTCAAGGAGTATTCATCTCTTCCATTTTTATATTTTGAATTTGGTGGCAAGAATATTACATTTCTGGATACATCAACTTTTCCATCAAGGAAATATACTCAGTATGCTTTACTGTTATCTTCATAACCTACAAAAATACCTTTCTTTCCTTTTGCGTCCCATTTTTTTCTTTAGCAATCAGGAATATGAACGATTACCTCTTCTCTAAAAATTTTCAAACGATCAAGATTAATTTCTCGGCCAAACCATAATTCATATGGAGTTTTGTCTTTTATACTACTAGTCCCAGTAAAATTCAGAACGTATGTCGCAGTATTTACTACTTCTGCTCAAAATCTTTTTTTTAAGTCCAGACGATAAAATCATTGATCTAGCTGCTTCCACAACTGTTCGCATCTCTCTCTCAATTTTCCAATTTTGTTGTGGATAATAAGGAGCTGAAGTCTGATGCCGAATGCCTTCCAATTCTAACGAACTTCTTACTTCTTCATTAACTACTTCAGTCCCATTATCTGATCTGATTGTCTTCACTTTATGACCAGTGTCCCTTTCAGATAAGACTAAGAATTTCTTCAACATTTGAGGCACTTCAGACTTTGATTTGAGCATATAAACAGTTTTAAAATGAGAGTAGTCATCCTTCATTAAAAGAAAATATTTTGATCCACCAATACTTTTCACCTCCATTGGTCCGCAAAGGTCGAAATGTATCAGTTCACAAGGATTATAATATTTTTATCACTCCTGTTGAATGGCAGTTGTTGTTGTTTGCCCATAATACATGCTTCACATATAAAATTATTTACATTTGTATACTCAATGTTTAATTTTGACAAAATCTCTTTTACGTGCTTGATATTTTGATGGGCGAACTTTTGATGCCAAGAACTTAAAGATTTTTCATTTACTAGCGGCTTGGTTTCCATAAAAGAAGCAACAACTTTAATATCGACGGTCATATCTAATATATAAACTTTGCCTTTTAGCTTGGCTATGGCCGTAATGTTATTATTTTTCTCTAATCTGCAAATATCTTTCTGTCCAAAAAGAACATGCCCTTTAGACAAAGCCAAAGAACAAAAAGAAGATTAAGCTTTAACTCAGGAACGTGCAATACATTTTTAAGCACATTTCTCACCGGCTTTCCATTCACAAAGCACATAACAATTATGTCACCAAAACCAGCAACTTCAACAAATCGTTCATCTCCTAACTTAACTTTTGAACAACATTCTTCATAATTATGAAAAAACATCTTTTGGGGGCTCATGTGTTGACTTGCACCACTGTCCAAATAGAAGTATTCTGCCTCAAGACTTTCTTCAGTATTACATAACGCTAGACTAGTAAAACCATTGTTCATATCTTTTGATTTGCCAGTTTTACTTTTTTGCATTTGGCTTTCATTTCTCATGCTTCGATTTTCTTTCTTAATTCGAAATTTGCAATACTTTTGGAAATGTCCTGGTTTTGAATAAAAATTACTAATTATCTTTGATCTGTTGACGAGATTTTTGAAACATTTGTTGCTATTATGGTTAGTTTTATGACAAAATGAACATTTTTCATGAAATGGTTGTATAGCGAAAGCGTTATCTGAATTTTTGTCATTATTTTCTTTTAATTTTAATATATTTTTTTCAATAATCAAACGAGAAGTTAGTTCATCTATGGTTTGTTTTTGTGGATCAACAGATTCCCATGCAGTTACAAAATACGACATTTTAACTGGAAGTAACATTATTATTTTTGTCATAGTTTGTCTATCAGAGACTTGTTCTCCCTGCTGTTTTAATTTTAATACAATATTTGTGATAGCTGATATATGTGAAGCTATATCTTTTCCTTCATAAGTATGCTTAAAAAAATTTTCATGCAGTAAATGAATACTAGTATCAGATTTTTGTTCATATATTGACAGTAATTTTAACCACATTTCAGCAGAATTTGTGCAATTTAAAATATGCATTATTGGTTCCTCTTCCATTCTACTGATTAACAGCTCTTTTGCTTTACAATCCTTGGCTTGCCATAAATCTAATTCCTTACCTTATTTTGGTTTGGATTCTTTACCGAACAACACCTTGTCATATCCTTTCTCTTCAGCTGCGATAGTAATCTGAAATTTCCAAATGTTCCAGTTTGACTCACATTTCAATTTTGTGACTTGTGGTGTTGATTCCATCTTCGTTAAAATTTAACAGTACAAATTCAATGTACTATATATTATATGCAGCGAGAATGAACATGAATCAAGACTTTTAGTTTGTGCAAAGAGAAGTGCTATAATGTACTTTTGAACTTGCTATGTACTATTAGAAAGAAATTAACTACAAGATTTGTTGGTATTGCAAGAATTGTTGGTTCTTCAAAGAGAACACTTGCTATTTTAAAAGTAGAAAAGAGGATGAAGTGCATTAAAGTGTTGAGGAACAGACACTTGTTACAGTTACCCCACGTAATCTTGTTATAAAAGTTTATTTCCAGGCACCTGGAGGAGAGGAGATAGCCAACACATCAGACGTATAATACACCTATATTGAGCGACTACTCAACGCCTACTCTACTCATAGGAAGAACTGTGCATCATGACAACTACGGTGGTAGACCATGGGATTGAGATTTTCCACCAGGAAGACAAGATACAGCATATAGGTGATATTTAAGACTTTGAAAACATTTACTAGTAGATGTAAGACACGTAAAGCATTCTCAAAATACAGTTATCAACAACTGAAAAGACAGTTATAAAGTTGTAATATTAGTGATTTGTTGTTTAATTTAATGATTTTAATTTGAATGGAAGTATGTTTTGATTAATTTCAATATTTGGTTTTGTTTATAGCACACATGTCTACACAAAAAGGAGAGCTTCTGTGAGGCTTATCTTGCCTCACTAGTAATAAAGCGGTAAGATACGGTTATATTTTGCTTCAGACACATGTTTACCTCAATTGTTTGATTTTCTGAAGTGATAACCGTTTACTTATAGGTAAATTTTATATTATCTTTAGAAAAACCTGTTAATATTTTAAAGTAATGTAAAATTATTGTATATAGCATGAGCTTTACATATTTTCAAAAAATACTCATATTTCTTATTCAACAAGGAGGACAACCATAGATGATGTACACGTTATTATATGATTTTGTAAAAAAACTTACATATTTATTGCTACGTGCTATGTATAAAAAAAGTGTGAGTGAAAATAACTGCAAGACAACTGACAGCTTTGTTAGGAAGAAAAAGTTCAAGTTTTCTGAAAACTTGATTTTGGCTGAATATCAAGAAAGGAAATGGTAATGTTTTACTATTTAAATAACTTACAGTTGTCTACAAGAAGATCCAAGTGAATTTAATCATGTGTTGTAAGGAAATACATTAAATTTAATAATGGCTGTTACAGGAAACTGTTTATCGATCTTCGAGACTCTTCACGTCTGTATCCATCAAATTGAGACTTTTATTGAACTGCACTGAGTTCTTCAACTGAGCTGTTGTATGCCATACTGAAATTCTACTGCTACAAACTGTTTCAGATAAGGTTAGTTTTTTTTTTTTTTTTTAGTAACGCTTTGCTATAGAATGAGTAGTCCTAACTTAAAACACTTTAAAGTTGCTCCTGCTATATATTTATTTATTTATTCATTCAATGATTTTGCTGTTTATTGTAACTGGTTTTTCTTTCCTGATGCTGAATAATCAAGGCAATCACAAGTAGTATGAATAAACTACTGACTGTTAAAGCTTGCTTAGCAACTTTATTTGTAAGTAGATTCAACCATAGTTATGTACAAGATAAAATTAATTTTTTTCGCGAGGAATACACCATAGCAATAATCACATCAGTCAGGCCATCCAAATCTTGAAGTTATACCCACACAGTTCCCACTTCTTATGCTCTACCCTGAAAACATATATTATTTGGATATTTCAGAATTTAATGTCCAACACCATCAAATTTATCTTGTTGACAGTAGTATTTATGACACCACAAATTTCTGTAAGATTTAACCGTTAAAACTTTATACTTATAAGCACCATTTCATTAAAATACTTCAACAACTTTGGACAAAGCCCAAAGCACTTGTTTTGATATCAAGTATGTACAGACAATAAATATCACTTTTTTAACATGTCAGTTCTCTGTATCACAACAGAGATAATTACATTTTATTATTAAAATTTCATTGAGATCAAGAGTATGGGATTAAATTTATTAATTGAAGATATTATTTCAAACTCTTTCATACTGTTACTGGTACCAAAATTTAGGCTGAACGATTCAACACAAAAATTTTACATGCGATCTTTATCACATATATGACGACGAATGACTGGAGAAAGGAACAGAGGAGGCAGCACGTTATATCAAACAATGTGATTGATTTTACTTCTATTACATTTATGAGAATGCAGCAAATATTAAGAATAGTTATTCGTTGTTTACTGATATGACCAGAGTATTTATTTCAGAGGCATAGTTTATTTATGAAAAATGTTTCTAGAGATGTTGGAAGTAGTCGCACGTAAAAAATGTTAGATTATGCTATTTTGGGTTAGTTTTGATTGCGTTAGGCAACCTGAATTGACCTACCTAATCTAACCTAACTTAACATAATTTGAACTAACTTTACCTAACATAAACTAAGCTAAGATAATCTAAACTAACAATTTTTTACGTACGACTACTTCTAACGTGTTTAGAAACATTTTTCATCAATAAACTATACCACTAAATTCAATGGTTTGGCCTGTACGCAATGAGCAGTGATTCTTAATAATTACCTCAGAGAAAAAAAAATATTTTAAACCTTTAACTCACTAACTTTAACTATGCTGTGAAACTTACTTTGATCGTTCTTATGCTTCTGTAGCATGGTCGGAAACAGAATAGTATTGTCTTCACTTGCCTCTTCAGTAAATCTAACAACCAAAGCATAACGGTACTAATAAAATTTTAATAGGGATGTAAGTTACACATTCACACAAACTTTCAACAGTACTACAAAAAAAAATAAGGTGTGACAGAAGTTAGTCCGAACTATGAACGTAATTGAAACAATATAAATTTGCCTGCCTAGACATATTGTCTGTAATGATTTTAATTTAGTTTAGTTACGATAACATGTAATTCTTTTAGTAACCACTTAACCTTCAATCTGAAAGGACGCAAAAACAAACAAGGTTAGCTTGTAAGTGGTTTTCAAAAACCTTTAAACTAACCCTGAATGATTTCAATACTTCCGAATAATATATTTTGATACGGTAATTACGTATGCATCGATTGTTAACTTAACATACGCTAAATTAGCTACGAAGTAACCTCTTACCTGGTAAAAGTGCAGATGACACGGGATACATTTTCAGTCATTTTGTTCCAGGACTTTTGCAAAATGTTACGAAGTGACTTTTACACACAACATAATTGCTGTGCATGTCTACAGGTTGCTCGTCTTTTAGAATTCAATAATAATTCTACGAAGCCATTCATTGAAAACTTCCTCTTCATACACAGGAAAACGATGCCGTTGTGAAACTTTATCACTGCAGCCTCAAACACAACACGTTTTCATAAATGTCGTCATTTTCTACACATTAGACAAATCACAAAAAAAAAAAAAATAACAATGCAATTTCATTCGCAATTACGTAAAATACACGAAGCAGGCCTAAGAATACAAGTTTTCAAACTACCGCCATTTTCACAAGTTCATTCTCTATGTTTTTGTTTTGTTTTGTTGCCATCTGTTACAGTAGCGCTCATGTGGCCGCGCCCACAACTAAACGATGTACATATTTAAGTGTCCACCCCATGATACTAATAACAAATGTTAATGATCATAGATGTAGTAGTAATACACATCACCCTACAACCTCACATACGTACGTTTCTGGAATAAGGTAACAACCTGATATTAATAGAAAATACACAACTGCACTTAGACAATATTTACCAGGTTTCTGCTACCAGATGTCAGGAACAACTATCAATAGAACAGCACAAAACTCTGACAACATTAGGAATTCTATATTCCTATTAAATGACTGGGAATCAGCTTGTAGTATGAACTTTGATTTTAATAGCATGGTTTATGGTTAAATAAATAACATATTCTCAACGAAAAATATAACTTTAATTACGAGCCACCAAATTTAGTATTATAGCAAAATTTTGTGTGCAATTTGAAGTTAAAATGTAACAGTATAGCCAGGAATTATATAAATTAAAATATTATTTAATTAGTTCATAATGTCAGCCAATTAAAAATGTTCAATATGTCACCAACGTAGTTCCCTAGCCATCTTGAAAAAAAAGTTTTGATTGGTAGAATAAAAATAATGCTTTTACAGGCAACCTTTTAAAAACTTGAGCATTGTAAACTGTTTACTTCAGGGCAGATCTTGTGGGCGAAATGTTTTGTTTAGTCCAGACAAATAGGTAAAAGTGACAATTTTTCAATGGTACTAAATAATGTTCTTAAAATGCGTCGTGGACGTCAACCGCGACTAGACTTCACTTAGCTGAATGTTACCTAGCGATGATGAGGTCGTCTTACTCTCTGCTGGCCGCTGATATGCTCCAGCACTGCTGATGACATCTCGGAGATCCTCCCTGTCAGGGTCACGGCCCTTGTGCACACAGAAAGCCACACGCAGATTCGCGGGAGTCTAATTAATTATTAGTTCGCGGTTGCACGATCCCAGGTTTTCTTCTGCTCTTGATTTAATTTCACGAGCCCGTCTTCGCCACATGGCGACCTGGGACAAAGTTTCGGCACTCGTAAATTATTTTATTTTAGGCCCTAGAGCCGAACTCAAAACTGTGAGCCCTCCCTCTTGTAAGACGCGATCCAAGATGGCTTTAAATTCCATCTCCTCCGGCCTTTTCACAAAAACCGGAAAGAACTCTTAATTATTGTCCAAAAATCGGTTAATCACGTCTCACAATTTTTAAACTTCGTGCCATCTGTTGCGGCGTCGCTAGCTTAGTTGCTATCGCCAACCGGTCATAGAGTAATGCTCCTAGAATATTATGTTTCCAAAACAAACTTGCGTGAAAATAAAAAAAAAACATTTCGGATTGATATATAAATAAAGATAATAAATATACATCACAGTTAATTACTTTAAATATATCTCGTCAATTCATCTGGCTGTTAAAATTATCTGTGACTTTACTTTAATAAAAACAAATATTACGCGGCTTGTTAAATTAAGTAAATATACACAAAGAAAAATAACGTCTGTTGTAAACATCATGAAAATACGTTAGCGCACGGTACACTACCATTTTCTGGAAGCTCCACTTGATTCCATTTTAGGGCGGTCTCTTGGCGACTACATTCCTTCACTTGAAAACTAGTGCCGATTTCAAGTTTAGTGGATAATAGATTAATATCTACATACGGCCCTGTGACTTGCGTAAATAAACCATATATCGCTTAATTGTTCCCGAAATACTATTTACAAGCGTTATTTCGGCGGAGGTAACCATCGTGTCTTATGGCAAGGCTGAGCCATTTAGCCTCCCGTCAGGTGATTGAGACTGCGGCCTCAAAGAACAACTGAGGTCACAGCACTCTATAGTATATGTGCTCGAAGCTTGCAGTGTATAACTAGGTCTGCAACAGGAAGTCGGCAGATAACAATGTGCCAGTTTTTCCTTGTCCGATAGAGTGTGTATGCGACCTGTTTTTCCTTATTGAACTAACGAGTTATAGGATTGCAGATGATTTAATTAAAATAAACAAAAGTAAATTGGTTTATGTATTTCATTTTGTGTATGATCGAAATATAAAATATCCTTGCTTAATTAATTAATTTTTTTAAATTTACAAATGGACTGATTGCTATAAATCTTAGAAAGCCTAATCATTATGTTGATTATAGATTTCATTTCGTTGACAGTTTTGTTCGAGAAGAAAATGTTTATTTCAATATCACAATACAAACGATATGAAATTAAAAATTTTGGAAGATGTAAATTTAGAATTATTTAGCTAGAACTCTTGTCAATATTTCGTTTTCAATTCTAATTAGAATATTCATGGATTTAATAGCATAAATGTCATTAGTTTTATTCAAATTTATTGAAAAATAGTTTGGCAACAAAAATCACGTTCTGGTTCTTTGTGTTGTAAACATAAATCCAAAAATTAAGTAATTAGTTTTATCTTATTTTTATATAATAATTATAGTTACAATGGAAACACCACTAAACATACTTAACGAAGTTAAAGAGTTTAAGTAACTTTCCAATCTAACAATAAGTAAACCATATCCAACAAATTACGTTGAAATGATAGAAACGCGGTTTGGACATAAAGCAATAGTAATTTAAGAAAACTTTAAAGTAATACTATCCGACAGATGTGTTAGAACATTCACTGATTGTGTTTCAAAAGATGCAAATAGTGGAATTATGGGTTTTGTTTATACTGGAAAGAAAGATTGTGGTAGTAAACACATTAATTCTATTTTGTTCATTAAAAATTAAGGTAATCATATTTTAGTAACAGGTTTCATCATTATTATTGTAACTTTATCAAATATGGTTGAATGTAAAATTATTGCATTACTATTAAGAAATTATAGAAAAATATCTAAATTTTTCGAAAATTTAAGGAAATACTATCTGGCCCTGCGAACACTGTTCCGCCTTGGAGGCAATAAGTAAGCAGATTTTGGATTAAGTATTTTAATGATTCTTTATTTTTCATGTATTTTGGTGCATAGGTTGCGCTCTTCATTTGTTTTACTATCAGGCGCAAGAACAAACAACGCAGATGGTCTTCCTACCCGTGGACATGCTTTGTCGGGAAAGATTCGATCGTCTTGGTCGCGGCATTGTTAATGATGATTCAAAGAGAATACAAGTGACTGATTATTGATTTCTGACAAAATTTATAATTATCAAATTTTCAAACATACTTGAACATAGACAAAATTATGTTTAGCTGTCATTTGCGTTTTGTTATTCCATGTCATATGCGTTTTGTTATACCACATTTTATAGTGACATTTATTCTCTTTGACGTCACACGGGAACGCGGTCTAACGGGATAAAAGTATCCTATGTCCTTCTCCTGGTTCTAAGCTACCTCCCCACCAATTTTCAGCCATATCAGTTCAGCCGTTCTTGAGTTATAAATAGTGTAACTAACACGACTTTAGTTATATATATATATATATATATATATATATATATATATATATATATATATATATATATATGTGTGTGTGTGTGTGTGTGTGTGTGTGTTTTAATGATTGTCCATTGAAAAGGGTCACTGCGTCAGAACCTCCAAATTCAAACTGCAAATTACCATTGTAAACAACGCATAATTTTAAATTTTATTTATTAATTTTTTTTTACAGAGAACAGTTGCAAAAATACTGAAACCGTCTCGCTTAAAACTCCTTTGTATCTTTGCTAATGATTTGATCTTAATTGAATACCGCACGGATATTCTATATGCGTAAACTAATGGCAATTACTATTCGGTTTTTAACGTAACAGGAATAAACATGACTCAATAGTTTATCTCTTTTAAATATTTTCTCAGTGACTTATAATAGACTGTTTGTGTGAATTATTTATTTTCCTTCGCTTGGATTTGAACCTGCGCCTACAGAAAGGTACGAGTTTGGTGAGGAGCGCGGTGGGTTTTTTGCGATTTCGATGTGTGCCTCTGTACGCTGCCGAAGATACCAAAAAGTGTGGACCACATTAGAAACTTCACGGATAATTTTACATACGTAGTTATTTCTACGAAAATGTCAGTGTTCATTTATACGTATTTTGCCATTTCAAAACTCTACTCTGAACACGTATTTTCACAATGATGTCATTAATACAAACAGAATGTGGTAATAAAACACAAAATTGCGTGTAATTTTACAATATGCCAGTGTATTTCTACACGTAAAATGAAAAGTGTAATTTTATAGAAACTTTCTTCCAAGTATGTATGTACGTTTCATCTCTGATTTTATGAAATCTCCTATGTCTTAAAATCAAATTTCTTTCAGGAGAGACAAAAAACATATAAACACTAACAGTGATATGGTATGTGTTAGTAACTACAGTAAAATGTCATAAAAGCATAATTTCTATCCATCTGTGTAAACTATAGTACAAGCACAGGCACAGAGAAAATAACTTTAACATACTATTTATATTTGGCACATATGAGGTTTCATAAAATCAATGTCGATTTGTGTTTTTTTAATCAAACATTTATACCCATTTTTGTATTCGTAGCAACATTAATGTAAAATTACACCGATTTTTTTTTTTTTCGTAATTGCACGTACAAAAATGTAAAATAACCAGAAATTTGTACGCGTAAATTTACACTTTTTACAGTGTAGTGAACCTAGAAAGTCAACAAACTAGATCTTGCCAAGTAGCAACTCTGACAAATAATGAATAGTCTTACATTGTCGGTGGTATGCTGTCCTCATATGGCGATCAACGTAATAGTGTTTTGCGTGCCTTAACGAAAGTGATTTTCGAAATTTTTATAAATCAATGTCTTGATATAATTTTTTTTTATTTAACGTTGTCAAAACTGCGCCAGTACAACTGTTTACTAGTACGATTTAGGAAACAGATCATTTCTACACTAACAGTTTATTTTATGTTATAAAGTAACAATAATGATTATGTATGTATACTCATTATATATTAAATATTTCGATTACCATATTTCAAGAATATATACGTAAAAAATCGGCTTGTGTCACATTTTTCTTCACGGTCTAACTAAAATCACTGACGAAGCGAAGAAACGTTTTGCCAACTGTATCTGATGAAAAAGAGTTCGTGGTAAAAAAAAACTCATCTATTACTTGTCTTGTAATCGACAGAGGTGCGATTTCAGATATAGCAACCTTATTTATTCTTAAAATTACACAGATGTATTACAAATATTTAATTTTATTTCACTCTCTACACACTTGCATTTTTGCCTCGACTGCACATGTGTGATTTACCAATCATCAGCATGTTCTTAAGTTCACGGTGTTTATGTAGTTTATCACGCACAGAAAGATGGTTACCAATTATTACATACTTTTCGTGCTACAATACACACAGATGATATTTTTACACTAGAGAATGTCGAATAGTTTTTAATCAAGACAACATCAGTGTTAAATGATACCAACATGTTATGTTGTAATAATTAATCGACAGAAACGTAAACATGCACTGTCAGTGTTAAGTCTAAAATTTAAAATATTGTATCCAGAAAACTGTGACCTATTGTGTCCTTAAAACGGTTACTACGCCAAATCTATGCGAGATAAAATATTTTATAAGAACTCATTTTAGTCATATTTTGTGTCTAAAACAAGAAATAAAATATCTGGTACAAATATTACAATAAAAACATAGTGACGAAAGTTGCTGTACACCGTGGACTTAAAGCAGCTAGTTGAACAACAACGCTGTCAGCTGTGTAATGTAGAGTTGGTCAGTCCCCCAGTGAGAAACTGACAACACCACAGTCATGTTTACACCATTATATCTCCATAGCTACACTTTCTCTATACTCTCGCCGCGTCAATACGACTGAATTAGTAGCGTACGCGCCGCCGTGATCATACTTTCGCGACATCACGTCGAGATAAATAGTTCATATACGCAGTTCTGATAATACTTGCATTTATCAAAGCACGTCCGTTGTTTGAACTATGCTGCATTGCTGTCCTGATAGTAACTGTTAATGAAGTTAGTACATGGTTGAATTAAATACAACTGCTATTTATTTACTCCTCTTCAATATATTTCAATAAAGTATACCAGAATTACTTTGTTTTAGTTATTATTTACACTTAATTGCATTCATAACTCTGCTCCGAACACTAATGTCAATTAGAAGTATCTGATGAAACACTTTACTTGTTAATTAACCCATAGAACACGGTATCGACCCATTAACGTTGCAGCAACATTACGCTCTAAAACATTGTAACGTCACAGCGACATAGCAGAGGAGCGTATTTGTCCGCTGTGTGACGTCGCGTGGCAACCTTATACTCCGTTATTTATGTACAAATTCACCTACATAGATTAATATATTGGCATTAAAACAGTCTTATGAAATAATTGTAACAGACACTTAAGGTATACAACCACTGCGGGAATTAATTTCGTTAATTAATCACATAACACAAATGTAAACTCCGACCTGACAACAAAGTAATTCACAACTACATTTGCACGGTGACGTATTTAACGGGAGGAGGGTACCGGGCTAACCCCCCCCCTTCCCCTTCAGAATCGCGTTCAACCTCATGTAACCAAAGTATGTCCAGTCGCCTCAAGGAAACTGGAGTTTTGTTCTATGATGATCCAAGTACTTTTAATGTGTCCTACTTGCATGTATGTTATTTTTAATGTATGTTCTGTAATGACAGTAAACAACCACACTTTTGAGATGACTGGTAAATATGTTTATAAACCCGCCACTGCACTTGCATATTACCATTGCTTTTGAACATGCGTTGTTATAATCTGTATAATATCTTTTCATCAGGAAAGAAAAAAAATAAATTCTGTTAACATAAATTATAATCTTTAAATGTATGTACTCCACAAATATAAAATACACAAAAAGCAGTAATTTATTTAACAAAGGCCGTATGTTGCATGCAAAAAATACTTGCAAAAAAAGTCACGATTTTATTCCTATTAAAAGTCCTATACAGCTGGTGCATGAACTGCTCTACAGTACGTTATGAGAACATGTATTTAAGGTACACAAGTCATTTATTTGTATGCTTTAACTACGAAAAGGAAACGAATTTACAACTATGTTTCCCTACTTTTTTCTTTACTATACAATCATGCTTTATAACATGATTTCGGGACATCTTAAAATGGCTAAAAACGGCTTTCTCAGACTGACGTCACGCAAAAAAATAACCAACATGAATCGTAAAACAAATCCATAGAAGCATTCGCTGGACTTAAATACGCATTTTCCATACCTAATAAAGTAAGTTTACCGCTTAAAGGCCCATAGCAAAAAGCCAACTACCAAAACAAAGCAAGCAGTTTTCGCGCACGTGCATAAAGGCGACACGGTTGTTGACGCACGAGCCAGTGTAGACCTTATCGCATTCCTGTTTCCGTACATCAGACGCGACATCAGACGCGGCATCTAGCACCAGCTGTACAGGACTCTCATCCGACATCAGACGCGGCATCTGGCACCTGCTGTATAGGACTCTCAGCCAACATCAGACACGGCATCTAGCGCCCACTGTATAGGACTCTTAGCCGACATCAGACACAGCATCTAGCGCCCGCTGTACAGGACTCTCACGAACATCAGATGCGGCATCTAGCGCCCGCTGTATAGGACTATTAGCGGACATCAGACGCGGCATCTAGCGCCTGCTGTATAGGACTCTCAGCCGACACTAGACGCGGCATCTGGCACCTACTGTATAGGACTTTCAGCTGACATCAGACGTGGCATCTAGTGCCCGCTGTATGAGACTCTGAGAGCCGTATCTATAAACGACTTTCGGTTGTTATCCAATCACCGAATGTCTGTTCCGGCCGAAACACACACTATAAACTTCTCTCGTTGGTTGGTTGACTGCCTGGATGTGAAGAGACATACAATTTCCGGTGAATGTGGTCAGGCGGTGATTCGAAAGGCTGTTCAGCTGTTTTCATGGCGTCTTTATAACAATGGCGGCGGATCTTCTCTGGAATAACCTGTTAAACGATACTTGTTACATAAAAAATGCAACATTTTTAAAATAAATTCTTGATTCGAACGAGTTTAGGAATTATGTATTTGAAAGTTTTCAATAAATAGAAGCTACTACTTGATCCGTTTAAAGTGTATGTAATACTACATGGATAGTTTGCTATAAGGTTGTGCGAAAATGACGGTAAACATATTAAAGAAAAACAGTTTCTGTATGTACACATTTTTTTAAGTGACATGTTTATGACCTTAATATATTTGTTAGTTTCTTGCGATAATTATGTCAGCTGTAAAAATTAACATTTAAATTAAAAAATGTTCTTGTACTTTCATCAAGTGACTCGTGTGACAGGTCATTCCATAGTTGGTTTATTATTTTCCATTTTATGTATTTCTTTATTGAATAATACAAACATTGGTTTTAAGCATTTGTAAAATCTTTACTGTTTTTCATGCAAACACAATATTTTGCTCACTGGAAAAAATCCCTCACAAATATTACTTTAAAGGTATTTAACCTTTACAAAATAAATTGTTTTTACATACCTGACCTAAAGCCAAAGAAAATAACATCATCTCAGATATGAACAACAAATGTCAAATGTCAGAAAATACGATCGAAAATTGCAGGGTGCGTTCCTATATTCAATCTGCAT
>PNEQ01100172.1:7946-22856 GCA_003012365.1 Medauroidea extradentata | reverse complement strand
TGTGCGTACTAAGGACAAGTCATATGGGTGCACCCAGTGGGTGTGCGTACTAAGGACAAGTCATATGGGTGCACCCAGGGGGTGTGCGTACTAAGGACAAGTCATATGGGTGCACCCAGGGGGTGTGTGTACTAAGGACAAGTCGTATGGGTGCACCGAGTGGGTGTGCGTACTAAGGACAAGTCTTATGGGTGCACTCTGGGGGTGTGCATACTAGGGACACATGCATTTTAAATAAAGGAAATAGTATTGCAGTAAGCCAAGATCCGCGATTAAATTTTGCCAATGAAATAAATTCATGTTCGCCGTGTGTGAAAGATTACGAGACTTGCGCAGCAGAATCAGAAAGAAGTACTTTAAAAAAAAAATGCCAAACATTAATTACTTTATTTACATACAATTTTCTACTATCTCCCTGTTCAGATAAAATCGCGCCATATTGTAGGATGATGTAATACACGGCAAAACAAGAAAAAATTGCTAGTAAATTTTAGTCCCAAAATGCATTCTACAGACAATGCGGAAACTTAAAAACCGTAAAAGCGTACCAATTTCCTACAGTATGGATTTTAGAACCCATTTTTAACACTTGTTCCTTGTTTTGATGTGTGTTACCTCTTAGAAAATTATACAATTTTTTATCTGAACTTAAGAGCTCTCCGTAAGATTTTAAAATATATGTATCCTTTACGAATCGCGTTTGGGAACCAATGTTTAGCAGAATTTTTTTCATGTTGCGTTGCGTACTATCGTTTTCCACAATATTTATGTACACACTTTTATATTAATAGCTTGTGTAGTAACAATATTTAAAGTGGATTTTTTACATGTATTTGGTCCCTCTCCAGATTAAAATTGTGGATGTGTTTCTGGCTAAAGCTGTCTGAACAAGCCGCCTTTAGCCACTTTAAAGGGCCTGAAATAACATGATTCTAATATGTGTATGTACTGTAATTTTTTTAAACAAAGAAGCTTAGTTTCGAATGTTTTCTGTTAAGGGCATGGGCCCGAGTTACTTCGCATTTAATGACAATAATTTTTTTTAAAACATAAATGGGAGCCGATATCGTAAAATCGCTTCGTAACTTTGTTACGACTGATTTCAACTGCATACTCTAATTTTGTCGAGTCAGAAGACTGCAAAATAGCTGCTAATCAGTTAATTAACGAAATTTCCTTTTAATTGATAAATTAGCTATACTCATCATACAGTTTGTCTCGAAAAATTACATTGCATAGTAAAACCAATTTGCAAAAAAGTTTCGAAGCAATTTTATAATACTGACTCTCGTATGGATTTAAAAAAATAATAATTCTCTCGAAAGCCGAGAAACTCGGGCCCAAGCCCTTGATATACAAATGTACTGTGAATACCTTTAGCAGTTTTGTATAAAACAACACGTGTGACACGTCTCCACACTATTCGTGCACTCTACAGGAAGGCCTGTAGTACTGAAGTCACCTGTCAAACTTGCTTATATGCGGCCCACACTGCTGCAGTTCTATTTAATACCTTGAAACCCACGAACAAATAACGCATTTTGATTCGCAAAGAACCCCGAAAACACACAATTCCCCCCCCCCCCCCACACACACACTTTTTAATCCTGTAGCAATGTTTTCCTCTTCGCAATGCAGTAAACACGTTTTGGTCCGATGTCATGAACGGTAGCTACCTCCACGCAATATAATTTAACATGTCAATCCCTATCTCTGCTATCGGCAGGCTTCAAGAGGCAGCGCTCTTTATCACTCCAGTCTGCCTTCGTGCACCTTCAGAGAATTTTTTTTTTCCCCGTCTTGCGGGGACACGCTGCTCCCAAACACATCAGTGGTTCAGTTCGAGTGATATCGTCATTCTTATCGCCTGCCCTGCATCCCGCCGTCGATCCAGTCTCACATCACAACCACGCGATTCCACACTGTGAAGCACTATAGCTCACAGAACAATGTCGTCGGCTCTCTCTCTGCTCACTGCGCCGATACATACTCCTGGTGTCAAAACATCCGCCGCCATCTTGGATTAATATATATATATATGCGCGTGTGTGTGTGTGGTATAGCATGGCAGTAAGTTTTAAGAGTAACGTTATAAAACTGTTTCATTAAATTTGCTTGTGAAACAGCATAGCTTGAATTTAAAAAAAAGTTCGTTCTGAAACTCCATAAGCTGAATTATTGAAAGGATTCCATTAATTTTATAATAATTAGATGGTACCCACGACATCGTTCGCGTGGTTTTCAATTTAATGCGTTAGTATCTCTAAAGAAAAAAAAGCGTTGAAGACTGCAAAATGGTGCAAAACGCCGTGAACGGTCACTAATGATCGTTTTAAAAACATTCTAAAAAAGAAAATATTTTCACGAAATTGTTTTGGGTAACCCGTTCTGCCCCTGTAGCCACAACTCACGAAAGTATTTTTTAAATACACTTTGGGTACCCCAGCCTGCCCCTCAATCCCGTTTTGCCCCCTCCCCTCCCCCCAACGGCCAATCCTTTCGAAAATTCCTTCGCGATCCTCTCTTTAATATACTACTTTTTTTTATAGTTGCCAAAAATATTGTGATATACGTTAAAATACCTTGTGGTCAAACACCAAATTTCACGTTAACTTAAAAGATGACGTACTTTCCATACAAACTTTCGTCATTTCGTTTATCCTCTCAGGGGATGAATGTCTAAAAACTCTTATACAACCTAAGCCTAAACATCAATTTCCATAAGTACTTCTAACTTAATGACGACCTTTCATCCCTTATTCAACCCCCGCGTAAGGAATGAATTTTCAAAATTCTGTTCTTAGTGCTCACCTACGTTACATAGTTCCATGCATCTAGACCCACCGGTTTAAAGTTGTGCGTTGTCTGTCAGTCTGCTTTAATTGCATACATGTTTCCAAAGTCGAATGTATAAAGATATTAAGGAAGAAAAGTCACAGTAACTGTTTAAAAAATCCAAGATGGCGGCGTATGTTCCCCCTGAACAGGCAGATGAACGGACTGTTTACTGTCACAATCTTCCTGATTTCAGTTTCCCATGGTTTCCCGAAATAGCTCCAGACGATGACCATGGCCGTGTCGATTTCTCTCCCAATTCATGTCCTCGTGTAAAATGTTGCGTGCGAACGTCTATAATGACCTCGCTCATAACGAGACGTGGAGACCAATACAAATAAATATTTTTAAAAAATACCACAATCATCGAATACAGTCATATCGAAATTTATTCTTCGAGCTTCCTGTTGAGTAGATCCTGCAAGTTGTTGGACGCGGTCGGACGAAGTGCATAACTGTTGGCCCATTAGACGATACCAGATGAGACAACGAACGCCCACCGTGCATTTATCGTTGATATTACGGGATTTTATGTCTACAATGAGACATGATGGTCGATGGTCACCTTGTCAGGAATAGGCCATCCATTGCGCTCTCTCCGACCTTTCCGAAACCACAAAAGCCACAACATAGGAAACCAGGAAATGGCACTACCCCAACATCTCCGCGATTGGCAATTTTTACCTCCTGTTTACATACGACATGGTCCCTTCACTCTTTGAAATAACAAAGCTCGTTCTCTTATACCACAAACATGACATTTTAACAACTTCAAAAATGCACTTTTCGTCAGGGAACTTCAGCCCTATTTCAAAGGCTGCCACATCCTCCCTCTTTACCGGCCAAATTACATGTAACGTGATTAGCGGGTTAAAGCTAAGTAAAAATTATCATTGATAAAAGTATGTTGAGCCACCAGTTCCGAGTAAAAATCGACCTGTACAAGTACAACGAAACACAGTGTGCACTGTGACTGGTATTATCTACATAACAAGCCAAGGTCATGTCGCCACTTACATATTTGTGTACGAATTTAAAGAAAACTAACAGCTGACCACTTGCTACAAAAGCTAATTTTTTGGTTCAGCAAGGCGTACTGGATACGACGAACGCATTAAACGGCCATTATCACAAAACTACGAAAAAGTTGTATACAATGAGAAGGTGATCACTCCTACTTTTTTGTATGTTGGAAGACAGTTTGAAATTTTATTTCGTATAGTTTAGACCACAATAAGACTGCACAGAGTCCAAACATCGTAGTTTTACTGACGGCCATTTTCAATAACTTGCGAAAATAAAAATTTGGAACTCAAGTTCAAGAGAGGATACTTCCCTTACGAGAGTATGGGCTATTCACATCGTGTGAGCACTTCTGATGACTTGGCTGTTTTCTTTTAAGCCTATTTGTATTTTCCCACTACTTGTTGACAGGCCTATATAAAACACAGCCGCGTAAGTAATAAAGATTATTGAACACACATAAAACGGCACGGGACATAACGCTAAAAACGTCTACATAAACGTACATTTTTTTTTTTTGTAATTTAATACAGGACTAAATTATTCAAATATATTTTTTTATTAATATACCATGTTTATAAATTTTACTTAAGAGAATAAAATAATTTATCCTAGCCTCATACAGATTCCTTACCTCATACAGATTGTCCTGAAAATTTGTGATAGTGAATTTTTAATAGCTATGAAAATACCTGTAAGATACAAAACGAAAAACGTGGGGCGCATGCGATAGATAACATTGATGCATAAATAGTTCACCTAGGTCACTAAAAATTGTATTGCACTGCAAATGATATGAACTGTTGTGTGAATTTTCCCAACGATCGTTATTACTATTATCTATTGCATATACCACAAGTTTTTTCGTTTTAAATCTTACAAGTACCATCATAGTTATTAAATTCACAAATCACAAAATTTTAGGACAGTTCGTATGAGGTTAGGAATTGTATGGGATTATAAATATGTGCGAGGCTAGGAGAAATTACACTTTTTAGTCCGTTTTTTAAAAAAAAACGTATATTATTTAAAATATTTAAATAATTAAATTGTACATTTTTCTTCTTATATTTCACTGCCATCCAGTTCTGAGCTACGTTCAACGTTTCAAGTCTCCAGCTTATCGGGAAGTTAGTTTAATATTGAACTCTCAGACAAGAAAAGGAATTACTTAAAAACATGGTAAAAAAAAAAAAAAGAACAATCCTATAGTAGATTTTGCCATCTTAGTACACAAACTCTTTCGCCAGAACAACGTATTCTCTCACGCGTTTCGACGTCAGAGATTGTGCCCCAGAAAGACGTCACTCTGCGCCAACATCTACTAAAAAATGGGCAAACAGTTTTCTATCAACCTGCGTGTTCATTTAATGTATTTGGCGTTGATTAATGTACCTCGCTCACCTAACGTTTGAAACGACGATGAAATACATATGTTTTATATTTTTTTTTCTCTACGAGTGTTTTCCAAAAAGGGATCACTTTACTGTGAACAGCCTATACTACGGCAGCGGTCAACGAGTCAAGAGACCGCTCAAATAACAACATCCGGTAAGTTCGGAGCAAAAAGTCGGCTGACCGCAGCACGTTACTCCACTCCAATATGCAGGCGGCCTTGGCACGAGCATAAACTCACTCGAGTACACTAGAAATCACACTTTATGACGCTACTTGGGTGCTACATGGAGTTCGTGCTTTAAAAGTGTGTGGTGGATAAATAAACGCTAAAAACTCCATTTTAAACGTACACGTTTTTCAAAGTCAGTACGGAAAAACTACAAAACAACCACCTTGGATAATATTTGCCAACTTCATAAGCAAACCCATGAATGATCTGTTGTGCCGCAATTAAACGAACGAGATTTCGGTGTCCGAGATCGCTCTTCAGAAATACATTAGTCGGGGAAAAATTTTTCTTCAGGAAGTTGATACAACCTATTGCCAAAGGTTGCGGTTTTTATCCAAGGGAAGAATATTTTGACCACGCTATAAATCAAAACAGTATCAACTCAGTTGTTAATAAACACAAAATCAGAACCAAATCTTATGTCCCACCCAAAATGTAAATACTAAAGCAGTACTGTTCGATTGCAACGCCGCATAGTAGGAAAGATCGAATAATCATCGAGGGAAAAAAAAAATCAAAATACCACCGATTCAACACCAAATACTAAACACCAAAAATTTTTTACAAAACAACATTTTTTTTCTTAGAATTACTTATGTCAAGATCAAGTTACGGTCCATATTGTACTTTGGTTTATCTACACAGGTAAATCTCACAACAAGCTCTTATATCATATAAACTGTGTAATGTAATAAATAGGTGGATTTGATTTAATCTAAAGATCATTTTCTTTTTTTAAAGCATTTAAATAAAAGCTTGTTCTTAAAATTGTTTTTAATATTAAATTATTATTTTATTTTCCATGTTGTTCCCACGAGTACCGAAGAAATACCTGACTGACTCTCCCAGAGCTTCGTTTAGAAGGGTAGAGCTAATACACAACAGGGTTCGTCCCGGTGCACTGAGATGGTAAGTTCACATCATGTTTGATACACTATGACGCCACTCAGTCCTCGGCACGACCTCACCTTGACTTGGGTGTTTGGAGGTATGCGCCACTTATTTCAGCTTGAAGCTTACTTGTGCCTAAGAAAACACAGTTCTTGGTTTGATTTTGGATTTTTTCACCACCGCTAGAATTTGCCCAGGGTGTAGGTCGATATTAGTTAAGACACGACCACGTTAAGTCTTTCCATTTATCCGGGCAGTAGTACACCATCTCCTTTAAGTGCTGAACGCGGACGTCATTTTATTCGCATTCTTTTCAGCAAACTCTTTCATTTGATACACACATCATGGGAGTGCATAAAAATAACTGGTCCGCCATCTTGGCTTTAGAATGACGTCACTTATCTGACAGTGTATAGAAAATTTCAGCTCAATCGGTTGAGGATAACTGGTTTAAAATTTAGTTGCAAGATTTTACCCGAAAAAAATATAAACATTGCAAGATAAATAAAAAGCTTGTACAAATACTTTATTTGATTTACATGATAAAATCCTGAAAACATACCCAAACACAGGATATTTTGCAAAAAATGGGGCACAGTACTTCCTCAAAACTAATAAAGTTTGAAATTTCCTCCTGGCTTTATATGACTTCAAAATTTGAAGAAAATGTGTAGACACGCGAAAGACTACCTCTGGAACAATGTATCGTAAATTTCAACTTGAATAAAAAAAGGTGGATTTTTTAATTTTTTGCTCCGTGATTATTCAATACGTCACACTGTGCGCCGTCGAATAGTGCGCTTCGTTCCACTCGGTTAGCCAATTTTAATCTAAATCTCGAACAAGAATTTCTCGAGAATGGTGGATCCCGAACGGGATCAAGAGATAGACTACGTCCTACCTATTGTTGCGAAGTCCTGCAATATGGACGAAACTAAGAATTATGTACGCTCTACACTGATCGTATGACCAACTGTATACATACAATAGAAATTGGAGTAAATCACAGTTTCAGCTGTGCGGAAACAAAATTTTTCTAGTCGTTACGTAGCAGGCGTTGGAACGTATTTAATGCTTATATTAAAACATAAATCACACAGGTTATTCACAAGTTCTTTGAGCATGTTCAGTGTATTACATAGAGTACACATTTTCTTTTAATAGGGTTATTGAATGTGAACAGAAGACGATAGCCAGTCTCGATAACTTGCTGCAATGTGTCCGAGTGGAATGTTTCTGAGAGGCATTGTTCTGAAAGGGTATCTTACCAGTTCTCGTTCTTGCGTCGAGTAAATACAGTTTTTTTATTATTAATTTCCGAACTGACACACACCTGCTGACAGAAAAGTGCACAGGTCCGTGGATATCTTGGGACCGCCAAGTATAGGAGCGTCTTAGTTAGCACTGAGCTATCAGACAGCGGCCCCGACACAACTAAACCCAGCACGAGAAGATACGCGCGTGCACAAGGAAATCTGGCCGGGTACTGGAGGCGAGATAGGAGCCAGTCGCGATAGTTCCATTACACACCGGAGGAAGTCAACTTTTTCTACTTCTATAATAATAGGCGTGGTACACGACACAAGCAACTGTTAACGCTCGGAATTCGGCCAACATCACGCTTTGTTCTTTCCACAAATGAGAGAGAGAGAGAGAGAGCGAGAGAGAGAGCGAGAGAGAGAGAGAGAGCGAGAGAGAGAGCGAGAGAGAGAGAGAGAGAGAGCGAGAGAGAGAGAGAGAGAGAGAGAGAGACTGTTACAAACCAAACACAAAAGAAGTGCTAACTTAATTATAGAGCCTAACTTGGAGCAGTACATTTACAAGCAATCACCAATAAGTTACGTGTTTTAAACTATATTAACTAAATATATAAGAATTCTGGCCACAAAGGTTTCGGGAAGTAACAAACCTTTAAAAACGGATGAATTATTGTGTTTCTTCATTGATTTAAAGGCACACCCACTACGAGTTAGGGCGGTGGTGTCAGTGACCGATATGAAACACAACTTGGGCTGGTTTCTCAGCTCGCCCCAATTACACAGATTAACCTAATAATTACTTTCGCTCGTGTTGTATAAAGAGTATCTTGCGCCGACCCACCGAAGCGTAAATCCAGCCTCCAGGTTCAAGCCTTCGCAGATAGGTACAGCTGCAAATGTGTTGGAAATCATGTAATTCTAAAGGTTAAAAAAAGTTGACTCAAGTTTTTGTAAAATATTAAGATGTTTACGTTGAAAATGAAATTTGGTCAAAATAAATAACTTCGTATTTTATTGTTAACATAGGTTATGTAACGTGGGTATGGTAAAACTTTTACTCCGCTATTTATTTTATATTTATTTATTCATTCAATACAGCCAATACAAGTGGTATATACCAAATGGTTGTAGAGTACATCCTTAGTATACATAATATACATAAAATAGACAATTCATGAGTTTAACGTATAAGCAGAAAATGATCAACCATTTGTAACGTATACGTCTGTGATGCCTATATTGCAGTTATTAATGTTTACTAAAATTGTATTTATTAAGTTAATTCCTCAACGCTTTAAAGTTAGTTCACTATCCTATTATTTAGTTTATGAACTGTAATTAGTGATTATTATATAATAGATCATGGTCTTATCCGTAAGATATGATATTGTTCCGGAAGAAAGGAGTAATTTAGGTTGTTATATATACACAGACACACACTAGCTGTCCCTTTGCGGCTTTGCCCGCGTGTACTATAGAAAAGAGTAACTAACTTTCAGTTACGTGTTAATTGATGGTGATACTAAATTCTATATTATACTATATTCACTGTTTATCTTTAAAACATTAAATACAAACAGATTTGTCCAGTCCACTGCGCTAAGCGTACTTTAAATGCAGAACTTCTTTTTTTAATTCATCTTTATTTCTCTATAAAACAGCTGCCCGGTTGCGGCTTCCACCGCAAAACAGCTGCCCGTCATTTAACAGCCATTACTATTGCGGTTATCAGCGAGTGTTGAGTGTTTTCCTCGCTTTTTTTCCCCCGCGGTCGCAAATTAGATAAAAACAATCCTTGATGCGGATTATATATCATGCTAAAATTTCAGCTCTATCGGTGCAGAACTTTTTGAGTTTTTGAAGCGTACACAAACCAACATAACATTTAAATATATATGCTATAAGCGGTATTGTCTGTGGAGCAAGAAATAGGGGAGTTCTCTCTGGGAGACCAAACGGAGTGGATGTAATGGCTGGAAGGCTACGAGGCATACAAAGAACGACGACGACTTCGCCTTTCTGGGTCATTCCAAAGGAAGTTCATCTGGGTGAACTGGATTGGATGCCTGTATTACCCGGTAGACAGAAGGACTGGGGCCTGCCTACTACAGAAGATTGGTAACGTTAATTTATCACGTTACTGTGGTAGGGCCAGCCAGCACCGCCGTATTATTTTTAGTATCAAGACATGTTGGTTTACACACTGAGATCGCCGACTGGAAGTGCTGCAGTCTGGCTCTGCGACGGGGTTTATTTAGTAGCCTAGGTCTTAGGGCTTCTGTAGCTAGATATTTTTTTAATATTCCTCCGCAGTGTTTTTCCTTGCTCCACCGCCATCTTGACTGAATTTTGCAGTATATTGTATATAATTATTTCATATTCCTGCTCCAAATTTTAACATTATTTAACGAATGCTATACCAACTTGTGATTGTTCTGTAATGGTCATCTATGATTAAATATTACGTGCGATACTATTATTTCCTGTCAATAGTAATATTCAGTTCCTTTAATATAGGATTCTAATGTCATCTAGGAATACCTGGAACGGATTCACGCCATCTTGTTTGAACCCTGAGATAATTTTCTGTGGTAATGAATTCAATTAATTTCAATTTATGTTGGTGTAGATGTTGATTATTTTGAGTCTCGTGCATTCCACCGAGTGATCAGTTGCGAGGCGTGAGGTTGAAAAGATGGGAAGCAACTGGCGTAGGAGGACCGATACCCCTTAACAAGGCGGGGGTCCGGGGGTCCAGCCCGGCAAAATTTTGATTTCTAGGTGCAAAATGGTGTTATTTAAACAGTTTTTTGTATCTTAACATTGAATTTATCTCTGGTACAAATTTAAATATTTTTTTAAGATAAAATAATTTCTGCCAAGAAAAAAGGAGGTGTCTAGTTAACCCCCTTCCCCTGAGTACACCTCTATATTATTATGGTTAAATATCAACCTAGAGTAATTAATTTAAGTGCTTAGCAACAATGAGAGACTAAATACAGATCAGTAGTCAACATGAAAACAGATGCATGTTTAATATATGACTCGAATCCTGATAGAATGGATACCAGCAATTTAATATATTTACGAAATCATATAATCCTAAAACTAAAAAAGCGTGCATAACACAAGACATTCGTTAAAATGGATGCAATTGTAATTTGTAAAGCATTTATTCATATTTCAGAAATGGTATTTTTTATGTTACTGAATTTGGATTTTAAAAATTGCTAATTGTCTGAAAATTTTAAAAAACACAAAAAAATTAAATGCTGTTTCTACACACGTCTTGAAGTTGCTCGTGGCACTGCTCTTTAGTGTGAATTATTTCAATTCAGTAAGTCAGTATTCCTTTATAGCATAAAATTTTTTCTGCAAACTTGGACTTTGACATGCAATTATACAAAAATATGAAAGCCAAAAAAATGTTCTTTGCAGTGAAAAGTAGTCACAACGTATGTTTACACAACAAACCGTATATTGTACAAAGTACAAATATGAAAACCATTAAACAATTATACTTTTTGGTGAACCCCCCCCCCCCCCTTTTTATCACCTTTAAAGGCATTTTTTTTTTTCGAAATCAAAGAAAAATAACCAGTCATCACTTATTTAAGTGCAGCTTTCCCAAATTAAAATAAAAGGAGCTTCTTACTAACGTCTTGATGAAAAGTATTATGTAGTTACACATTGCGATGACACAGCACTTGCTTTTCAGAAATATGTAGAAATTAGAACGACGGCTTCCATGGACAAGTACTTTCACGAGACACCACTATCCTCGTAGCCAAATATACCGAGCACTGCAGTGTAAATAAATGATGTTCCACTCTAAAGTGTTATATAATTTTATTATTTAGTAAGCGATGAGAATTATTAAGGAAGCAATGCTTCCGTTGGTTCCATGGACGCTTCGCCCCTGCGAGTGAGTCTATTTAACAGGGAAAAAAACACCACGCCTTGTTTTCAGAGCCGGTACATACAGAAAGCAAGTGTCAACATTTGTACTTAACTAGCAGTGCGCCCGCGGCTTTGCTCGCGTGTATAGAGTAGATACCTCTTTGTACACCATATAGTTACTTCAGTCATAAAGCGTTAGAATGACAAATCTGCTAGTTGAGCTAACTCTGCGGCAGGATAAGTAGCTGTATCTGTCCACGCGAAATGCAATCTTAAGTTTGCCCCTCCCACTGACAGATACTTCGCCAGGGCCTTATTTATAGTCACAGCAAAGTTGACGTTCGGGAGTAATTACAGACTGTTAAATGTAAGAGGTTAATCGAATGAAATACATAGTTTACGTGGTATTAAGACTGATTTCCCTCGAGCACAACCATTGGTGATGGTGCCCTCAATAACATTTTTTTTCCAAAACCTTCATTTGAAGTTAAGTGGCATTGAGGAATTTTGGCGGGAAAATGTTTCGTTGAAATATAAACGTATTTGGTGCCCCAACCTTGAGGTTAGTGAGGTAGTATATGTGGACTGCATAATCCATTTTTATTTCTTTGAACGACTTCAAATTACACTAATTTAATCTACCTTGCAGATTTTTTTGTGTCAAACTTGCAAGTTTGCACAGTCTTTAAAATAAATTTCAGCCCAGAACATAACAATAGAACGGAGCTACTAACAACTGCGCCACATAACGTCGAAATTATTCATGAAAACTACTTTTAAAAATGAAATATTAATTTCCCGGGCTCATGGAGGTTGTGCAACACCGCGTTTCGATCGAGCTGTAGAATGAAATTCCTGTATAATTTATTCCTCGCTTGTCATACTTGCTTTTCGGATCGTCTGCTTTGTAAATTCACAAACAAAGTTTTCTATTAAATTAAGTTATCTAATAAATTAAAAACTTCACTTCTTTTGTTATGTATTTACGTAAGCATCATTCTGACGCAAATACCACCTCAATATCTCTACAGGTTACATAAGTGTAATTGGCTGATAGAAAACATGTTATGCCTTTTTAACCCCTTTAGGTGTCGAATTCCGAAAAATTTTAGTTTCACACATTAAATATTTGTTTATGTATCCAAGTGAAATGAAAATTTAAACGATAGCTCATTCAGTCAAAGCAAAATCGATCATTCATTAAAAATCACATCACTCCTGTACACTACTGAGAGTTCGAATTAAAAAAAAAAAAAAAAAAAAAATTTACGGCCATTTACATAATCATCACACTTAAGCAAAAGTAAACTGAATATCTCGGATGAGTTCGACATATATCGAAGATTTATCTCAAACACATTCAAGGTCTTTTCACCCCCTAAGAGACTGAATTTCGAAATACCCTTGTATCACTTTTTACACTAATTAACTGTTGTCTTTTGAACGTGACAAACACAATAGCCCGTTGGGTTCAAGAAATATCGACTATTAATTAAAAACTTATTTCATCACTTTTCATCCCTTTTCACCTCCTTAGGTAGGGAATTACGAAAATTCCTAAAATTAATTTTCAGGTATTTGAGTAAGCATCAATCTGAAACAAAAATCACGTCGCTATATAAAAATCAATGGTATAGCATATAGAGACATGCAAAATTTGCGTTATTTTCTGACAGCTGACTAGACTCCAAGTGACTATAGGCTCGTTCGACGTCTCCTGCTGGCCGATATTGTTTTGACTTGGCGCGGAGAATGCCTGTACGGTAGAGAGGCCAATCTCTGTATAGACGTAACACACGTCAATGACAATACATAAAAATTCGTGGCCAATAGAATCGCAGATTATGCTCTGTTATGTATAGAAAAGTGAAGTTTAGTCTGCCACCAAATGATAACGCGAATTTTGCATGTTCCTAAGCATTGAGAATCGAAAACACATTTTACTTTTTTTTTTTTTTTTTTTTTTAACTTCTTTGAGGACTAATTCGGAAAAAACATTTTAATGGTATTTGGGATATTTACAAAAGCATTTAATCTAAAACAAAGTGCACTTCGATATCTCGATTGGTTCGATAGATATGGAGGAATAATCGAAAACACATTCCATGTATTTTCATCCCCTTAATTAAGGAATTGCAAAACGTCTTGGAGTCCTGTTATAGACATTTGTATACGTAACCAATTGGAGTAAAAATCACGACGATAGTCAATTGTATTCCAGTGATATAGACGATTCAATAAAAACATATTTCCTCCATTTTTACTGCTTGAGGGTCGAATTTCAAAAAATTCTAAACCTTATTTTTGGGTATTTACATAAGCAACATTGTGAAGTGGAAACCAACTCTCTATCCCGAAAGATTCGATAGATATAGATAGTTAATCGGTAACACATTTGAATTTCGAAAAATCTTTAAATAGGCTAATATGGAATTTTATGCGAGTCCTATTAAAGTAAAAATCACGATGATAGGCCATCGGGTTCGAGCTCTATCGACAATTTTTCGGAAGCACATTTCATCCCTTTTCATCCTCTTAGAGGTCGGATTTCGAAAAATTCCTTCTTAGTACTCGCATACGACCTAAGGGGAATTTACACAACAATTGTCACGATTCTAGGTCCAGTGATTTGGACTGCAGTATGATATGTCAGTCAGTCAGTGTCCTCTTTTATATATAGAGATGTCTACTGTCCATTACATTAGTGCTGAGAGCTATTCTTCACATTCTCTGTTTTATCAGCAAAGCAAGGATGGCGAACTTACACTATTTTAAAATTAATATATCTCAGTATTACAAATCATTGACATCTTATTGTAAAATACTTAAATAGTTATAGGTTAATTTATTTTCAATTAAATTAAGACAACCATGTTGCCTATCTCTATGCAGCTAGAGTCGAGTGGTGACTAGTCAGGGTTCCCACAGAAATATTAAAATGAATTTCCCTGACTCTTCCCTGACTTTCACTGACCAATCATTAAAAATTTCCCTGACCATAATTAATATGATCATAATAACACGCTTATACAATGAACTTTTCTTTGCAGCCTCCACTATCCCCATAGCTGCCCATTACTCTCCTTTTAAGCAAAATATATTTTATATAACAATTTAAATCAGTAACATTGAAATAAATGCATATAAACTAAGTTGCGGATGCCATATTTGACTACCTGAAAACTTACACTAAATAATAATAATTATAGTAATAATAATAAAACAACAAAAATACAGATAAAAAGAGCAGAAAAACTAACATGCAAAAGAGGAAAAGTGGCCTTCACAACAGAAAAAAGTGCAGGTTGTGAAGAGAGCAGTTTAATATCATACTCAGAACATTTTCCCTGACTTTCTGCTCTCTTAGGGTAATTT
>PNEQ01100171.1:0-22760 GCA_003012365.1 Medauroidea extradentata | reverse complement strand
GGCCATGAGCAGAGAGTTAATACAGCAGATTTTGAGTGTTTGCTCCAGTGAGCTGACTGTAGGTTAGCTGTCAATTATTCTGGAACAATATAGTATGGCCATGAGCAGAAAGTTAATATAGCAGAGTTTGAGTGTTTGCTCCAGTGAGCTGAATGTAGGTTAGCTATCAAGTATTCAGAACAATACAGTATGGCAGTGAGCAGAGAGTTAATATAGCAGAGTTTGAGTGTTCGCTACAGTTAGCTGAATGTAGGTTAGCTGTCAAGCATTCAGGAACAATACAGTATGCTCGTGAGCAGAGAGTTAATACAGCAGAGTTTGAGTGTTTACTCCACTGAGCTGTCTGTAGGTTAGCTGTCAAGCATTCAGTACCAATATAATATGGCCGTGAACAGAGAGTTAATACAAAAGAGTTTGAGAGTTTGCTCCAGTGAGCTGAATGTAGATTAGCTGTCAAGCATTCAGGAACAATACAGTATGGCTGTGAGCAGTATGTTGATATAGCAGAGTTTGAGTGTTTGCTCCAGTGAGCTGACTGTAGGTTATCTGTCAAACATTCAGGACCAATATTATATGGCCGTGCGTAGAGTGTTGATACAGCAGATTTTGAGTGTTTGCTCTAGTGAGCTAACTGTAGGTTAGCTGTCAAGCATTCAGGAAGATCACAGTATGGCCATGATCAGAGAGTTAAGACAGCAGAGTTTGTGTGTTTGCTCCAGTGAGCTGACTGTAGGTTATCTGTCAAGCATTGAGAAACAATAAAGTATGGACGTGATCAGAGAGTTGATACAGCAGAGTTTGAGTGTTTGGTCCAGTGAGCTGACTGTATGTTGGCCATCAAGCATTGAGGAACAATATAGTATGGCCATGAGCAGAGAGTTAATACAGCAGAGTTTGACAGTTTGCTCTAGTGAGCTGAATGTGTATTAGATGTCAAGCATTCAGGAACAATACAGTATGTCTGTGAGCAGAGAGTTGATATAGCAGAGTTTGAGTGCTTGCTCCAGTGAGCTGATTGTAGGTTAGCTGTCACACATTCAGGAACAATACAGTATGGCCGTAAGCAGAGAGTTAATACAGCAGAGTTTGAATGCTTGCCCCAGTGAGCTTACTGTAGTTTAGCTGTCAAACATTCAGGAACAATACAGTATGGCCGTAAGCAGAGAGTTAATAGACCAGAGTTTGAGTGTTTGCTCCAGTGATCTTACTGTAGGTTAGCTGTCAAGCATTCAGGAACAATATAGTATAGCCGTGAGCTGAAAGTTGATAAAGCAGAGTTTGAGTGTTTGCTCCACTGAGCTGTCTGTAGGTTAGCTGTCAAGCATTCAGGACCAATGTAGTATGGCCGTGAGCAGAGAGTTAATATAGCAGAATTTTAGTGTTTGCTCCAGTGAGCTGACTGTAGGTTAACTGTCAAGCATTCAGGTACAATACAGTATGGCCTTGAGCAGAATTGATACAGCAGAGTTTGAGTGTTTGCTCGAGAGGGCTGACTGTAAGTTTGCTGTCAAGCATTCAGGCACAATATAGTATGGCCGTGAGCAGAGAAATAATACAGCAAAGTTTGACTGTTTGCTCCAGTGAGCTGACTGTAGGTTAGCTGTCAAGTATTCAGGAACTATATAGTATGGCCGTGAGCTGAAAGTTGATAAAGCAGAGTTTAAGTGTTTGCTCGATAGGGCTTACTGTAGGTTAGCTGTCAATCATTCAAGAACAATATAGTATGGCAGTGAGCAGAGAGTTAATACAGCAGAGTTTGACAGTTTGCTCTAGTGAGCTGAATGTGTATTAGATGTCAAGCATTCAGGAACAATACAGTATGTCTGTGAGCAGAGAGTTGATATAGCAGAGTTTGAGTGCTTGCTCCAGTGAGCTGAATGTAGGTTAGGTGTCAAGCATTCAGGAACAATACAGTATGGCTGTGAGCAGAGAGTTAATATAGCAGAGTTTGAGTGTTTGCTCCAGTGACCTGACTGTAGGTTAACTGTCAAGTATTCAACAACAATATAGTATGGCCGTGAGCAGAGAGTTAATACAGCAGAGTTTGAGTGTTTGCTCCAGTGAGCTGACTGTAGGTTAGCTGTCAAGCATTCTGGAACAATATAGTATGGCCGTGAGCTGAAAGTTGATAAAGCAGAGTTTGAGTGTTTGCTCCACTGAGCTGTCTGTAGGTTAGCTGTCAAGCATTCAGGAACAATATAGTATGGCCGTGGGCAGAGATTTAATATAGCAGAATTTGAGTGTTTGCTCCAGTGAGCCGACTGTAGGTTAGCTGTCAAGCATTCAGGAAAAATATAGTATGGCTGTGATCAGAGAGTTAAATATAGCAGAGTTTGAGTGTTTGCTACTGTGAGATGACTATAGGTTAGCTGTCATGCATTCAGGACCAATATAATATGGCCATGAGCAGAGAGTTAATATAGAAGAGTTTGAGTGTTTGCTCGAGTGGGCTGACTGTAGGTCATCTGTCAAGCATTCAGGAACAATATAGTATGGCCGTGAGCAGAGAGTTGATACAGCAGAGTTTGAGTTTTTGCTCCAGTGAGCTGGCTGTTGGTTAGCTGTCAAGTATTCAGGAACAATACAGTATGGCCGTGAACAGAGAGTTAATACAGCAGAGTTTGAGTGTTTGCTCCAGTGAGCTGACTGTAGGTTAGCTGTTAAGCATTCATGAACAATATAGTATGGCCGTGAGCAGAGAGTTGATACAGCAGAGTTTGAGTGTTTGCTCCAGTGAGCTGACTGTAGGTTAGCTGTCAAGCATTCAGGACCTATATAGTATGGCCGTGAGCAGAGAGTTGATACAGCAGAGTTAGAGTATTTTCTCCAGTGAGCTGACTGTAGGTTAGCTGTCAAGCTTGCAGGCACAATGTAGTATCGCTGTGAGCAAAGAGTGTTACAGAAGAGCGTATGTTTTCGCCAGTGAGCTGAGCTTCATGTGAGCTGTCAAGCATGCAGACTGTAGGAGAGCGATGTGAAGGACACCTGTCTACACCCGCCTTATCCTTGAACTACTTGCTACCGCCCAACTATAGCGCGGGTATCCGCCTTGCTACCAGCCCTCTGTTTCCCGCATCTAGGTGGCCGTATACAGCTTGTTCCTCGCCTACAAGTGCATACGAGACCGCACGAACCTCACATCTCACCCTAGCCTTAGGTGCCCTCACTGAACTGGTGTGCCGTCTTCTCACCATCTACTCACCTATGTAAGACATTTAGCGGCGACCCTATCAGTTTAAGATAGAACATAAAAAATTTAGGTATACCGGTGCTGTACTAGTCTATACTGTTTTTAAAAATCTACGTCAGTATTTTCATACCTAAATAAATAGTCTCCAATATCCCTATTTTCTTATTATCTACCATTTATTGTTATTGCTAAGCAAAGATCACTTGTGTACGTTGAGCGGTTTTCAAATTATATCGTAACGGCCAAACTCTGCACTCAGCTCTGCGGCCAGTGCAGGCGGCAACCTTAAGTATGCCCAGGCTAATATGCTATAAGATATAAGAGGCCAACCTGGCGTAACTACTCTCTCCTCTTGTTTTAAAAAAATGTTAGGAACTCCTGACATACGTTACAGACACGATTTTATGGTGAAAATATTTGTGCAACTTTTGGTTTCAATGCGTCATGTGCTCATCTGCAGCTCTGCTACAACGTCTGTGGTTGGATGAATTTACTCTCACTTGCCTTGGCAAATTAAGGACGTACATAATCACAATGACGTTACTCTGATTGGTGTAGTCAAAAATGAGAAACGTGTCTGATCAGACACGGTGCTGGTAACCATAGATCAGAGCTACCGATGAGCTCGCGAGACACTGAAACAAAGTGAGACAAACATGTTTTCACGTCAAAGTCGTGGCCCTAGATGTAAGAAATAAACTAACCAGATGGCACGTGTTAGGCCCCTACTCTACGCAGGACCAGTTAACCGAAGAAAGGTTGGATCACAATCTTCGCAGTCCTATCAAAACTGCAGTAACAGTGATCAGATATCTGGAATATGAGTGCAGTGCTGTATACTGATCTTTGTAACACTGGACTTGCTCCTCAGTCAGCACCTGTACTGCAGCATACATAGGCCTACGTTTGTATCAGTACGTACATCCACATCGAGGCGTCAAGTTGTCTGCTAGGAGTTGTCTGCCGAGCAGCCGCAGATATGAGAACTTATTTAACACTGCCGACTGCAAGTGGTCTGCAGCCAATTACAGCGTGTTGCTCTTTCGATAGCCGCCTACATCCTTGCTTATTTATGGAACGAATGTCAACCAAAACTGTTGTGAAACGGAAATTTACTGTGTGGACAAATTATACACAAAACCAGCGTTTCTAATTACATGAATAGTCTTCACTTAACTATAAAAATAATGTTTATGTTTATTTAATATGTCTGTATTAATGTTTGGGTAAAAATAATACTAATATTTTAGGTAGTGAACGAAAGGCGTTTTAGGTGCCTGCTTACCAACTTGTAAACTGTATTGCAATAAAACGTATGTAGCTATGTTCATGTGATAAAATGTCTAATACAGGAGTATAACTGAAGTGTAGACAAGACGCAAAAATATTTATCACACATATCACATGTAGACTGTGGCGAGTGTAATTGCAACCTTGTACCTACACGTGGTGACCACCTGTGATACTCTGTTCATTGCAAGGTGTTGCAGAACTTGTGAAGTACAGTTCACTTGCTGGTTTGCAGGAAAGGAAATCCCAGCCCCAGCTTGTGTGTGAGCTTATGTTAATTAGAACAGAGGAAAATAAGTAGAGTAGAAAGTAAATATTTATAAAATAATTACATTGTAGCGCTTTTCTTTCATGGCGAGAAAAACACGTGGTTTTAGTTTTCCGTGCCCTCGGAACTACTATTCTTAATGTCCGGTTTTCACCTGATCTTTGGAGTCAACACATGTAATTATAACTTGCTGACTAACGAGTATTCATTGAAAAAAAAATGCCAATAAACGTGGCGGGCGTTGTCACAGTGTGTTTCCCCCTCCACTTTCCCTGTCCCCTCTACCAACCAACACATTCCACGACCGCTCTAATCCTTCCACTCCATTCCGTCGTACTGGCCTTGGTGGCAAGTCGTTTGCCTCTACGACTGTCACGAAGAAATTAATTTTGCTCACTATAGCTCTAGATTCCTCGCATTGACTCACATCTCTTCACGACATGTTGGGAAAGTCTGGCTGATGTAATAAAACAAGCCTTTCGAACAAATAAATATAACAATCACGACTTCAGAACTTCTTTATCGTCAAACATGCATACCTTAGATCACGCTTCGAATTTTAATATTCCTACGAAAATTCGCAAACAAAATATTAATATGCGTATGAATTTCTATGGCATTGTAAAGTACTTGAAACATTTTTATTTTGTATTATGCAAAGCAAACTCTTAGAACAATGAATCGGTAAGTATCATTGATTAGTAGGAATGGCATAGGCTGTTCTATTTCATGAGTAGCCTAGCATCTATAGCTCTAGTGGTTTTATAGAAACATGTTTTCTTATACAACGTCTCTGTACTGCATGGAGTGTTATAACAGGAACTAAGCTAGTCAATAATGGGGCTAACGTGGCAGCATTGGTGGATACATGTGGCAATATCTAAGTCCGTAGAGCAAAATGTGTTTGTACGTGTATGTGGACATATATATGGCATGTACAAAGAAATGTCGGCGTAATGCAAGCGATGAACTGATTTGTCAACAGCGATTTATATTGGTCTTAGTTCTAGGCCTACATCTTGAAATTTAGACACTAGCCTTTACACTTTCAAACGCGATAAAAACTACAGTAATGTAACAAATACATTAATATTAATTAACGATTCCTATGTGTTTTATAATCGTAACTATGTAAATACAATGGAATGAATAACAGCAACAAAATAATGATTTACCAAACCAATCACAGTTGCTAATATTTTAGAGACAGTAAACGTTGTCTACATTATCTTATTGTGACAATGAATCAGTAAATAGTTTTTCTTGTTTGGTATTCCTGCATATAGTTTTGTTTAAGTATAAATTGTGAATACGCAGTTTAAGTTTATTAAAATAGACTACCTAGAAAGCCGTAAATTAGCGAAATAGAATAGAAAAGGTATGTTTGTAAACGTAAACATTATAACATACTGTACATATACTTATATTACATATATGTCAGCATGTCAGTACAAGTTAGAAATCAGCACTAGAAATTTTATATTTTTAATGTGTTATATAATTCATGTTTTGACTGTTTTGATTTTTTTTTACTGTATAGCATTCCCACCGGTATTCTGGTCGTATAAAAATGTGACTGTGCGATGCCACATATATATATATATATATATATATAGTCACATCCTTGCTGTTCTAGGAGCAGCCAGGTTCGTTTGGGAAGGAGGGGTTAGATATTTAAAATAATTAATTAAATTATAATTCTTAATTTTATTACAACACTGTAGATTATACAGCACTCGGGATTCACCCTTTTCAAATTAAACACTTATAGATACCTCCCTTAATGCCACATTTACTACTCTAGTCTATCATTAATAACGTCTCTCTCTCTCGCCCTCAAATCTGTCCTCCGACCACATAAGTTTCTATCACAATGCACAGTTACAGTTCAACCTATTTGTCCACTCTCACACTTACGACACTTGAAGAGTGTCACTGTCATCCACACCTTCGTAGCCTCTCCTCGATCTGCTGGTCCCGCCTCGTCCCTCCCTGCCAGGTCTATTGCAAACAATCGCCAGCAGAACGCCGCAAACACTCCGTCTGCACAGTGAGCCAGTATTTATAGTCGCCCACGACGACACCCAGAATATTCTCAGACCTCGCCGACCAAACTGGTTGATGTTAAGCTGAACATTCTAGATGTTGCGGGAACATTCAGTTACATCCGAGATGAATTCTTGTCCCAGATGATTGACAGATGATTGGACAGATCATTGACAGGTGCCACCCATTCAGAAAGCCTGTGGTGTCTGCTAGGCGCGAATTACCAGTGTTGCTAGGGGCGGGATGATAAGGAGAAAGGAGTTGGCGCATAGTCCTCTGACTCGTCGCATGACTGGTGATAACGAAGCAGGGGGAGGGGAAGGCCCTCGAGAGCGCTGACTCGTTGCAAGACATATATATATATCCACGTCGTATCACATTGATAATATACTTGTACTAGCTGCAAACATTTGCATCAAACATTAACACATTTTGCTGTATGTGATCTGGCTTCAATCTTCCAGTCACATGTGTTAAATTTAAAATCACTAGATTCAAATGACTTACCGATTAAAGTTTGAAGATATCGTTTCAAATAAAATAATTCCATATAAAATTTCTTAACTACTGACGTTTAGGGATGTAAATACATTATGCTCCATTTTCCTTTCTTTTTTTTAAATTACCAGCTTTTATTTTATTTTACATACTAATTAATAACAAAAATCTTGACAAAGTTTCTAATCGTAGCGGTAGTTCTTAAGAAATCGCAGAAAGCATTTGTTCAAGCATTTATTTTTATAACGGATACATTTATATGTGAATATTTTTATATTCATTTCTTCGTAACTGCGAAAATCCATTCAGTCGACTATTTTGTAAGATGAATTGACTTTTATGTTTTGTTGTTTTCATATTATTGTAATTTCCGCAATTTGAATACTTTTTTCTGATGTTTGATGAATCTTTTATTTTAGAATTGCATGAAACTCTGTAGTACTTAATAGGGTAAATTTATATTTATTTATTTTGTTAATATTATATTTATATTTTTGCAGCGCTGGTCAGTTAAACATTTTTAACCCACAACATATCATATACATCTGAGGTACTTTTTGTCAGAAATGAAGCAAACGCAGCACAAATTTGTAATTATTTTGTTACGGGACTTTAATGTTGATTGTTCAATCTGTTTAGGTCCCTCAACGCAGAATTGTTGAGGCGTTCGAAAGCAAATTATATATTTAGTCTATATATTGTCCAAACAATATTTTAACTAGTCTCTGTTATTGTGGGTCCATGACTATATAAGACTGCATGGCACTATTAGATTTGACATTTAATTATTATATGTACGTGTGACCAATTTTAGCAATTTGGGGTAATCTGCTCCCATACAGAGAAATGTGAACCCATTAGATATGCTGGTAACGTCTTGCTTATGCAAGATCGAATACTTTTCAAATATCACATAACAAATTCTGTGTTGACATTTACGTCGATCAAAAATAAATGTTCATAATGTAAATTTACATTTTCGTCTGTTACATTAAAAACTTTACTTTTGCTTATAATACATCCAAATTGTTTATTGCACGCATTAGTTCTCACAAATAACTAAATTCTCACCGATTAGGTACTTCATGAAAACTTTAAGATTAATCATACAGTAGTTTTAATATTTAAAAAATTCTATATATGAAAATTTATTCGTTAAAAACTAATAGAGTTCATTCTATGTTAAATTTTAAAGAAATAAAGTGGTTATAAACAAGAAATTTACAAAATTTATTCCTGAAAAGCGTAAATTTTTCCCTATGAACTATCCCGGAACTAATATAAAACTAATTTTTTCTGAATTGTTATATGTGAAATGAGAATGGAACAGTAACATTTTCACAATGCATTAGAAGCTTTATTCTACGCTCTAACATTTATACTTAATAAAAATAATATATTGGATAGACTGGAAAAGAATGTCAATCATATCGGTATTCTGAAATATATTAAAGGTCATTAATTGGTTTGCAGTTCTAAAAAAAATTGTTCTAAAATTAAGTAGTTAAATTTTGGGGTTTTCATGTATTACGAAGAGTTGATTGTTGTTGCATGTGAGGTACTGAGGTAGTGTGTATGTATGTTGCAGACAACAGGCTTATCAGGAAGACGCCAGCAGCGTATGCAGACGGCGTGTACATGATGGCTGGTCAGAACAGACCTAGTCCTCGCAAGCTGAGTCAGTTGTTCATGAAGGGTCAGGACGGTCAGAGCTCGGTCAGGAACCGTACTGCAATGCTCGCTTTCTTCGGTGAGTGCCGCTTATATTCTATGTTTCTACACCTCACACATCTAACTGCAGGCTGCAAGCCAGCAACGCAGGCCACGTCTCAAATATATTATCCATATTTGCAATATATATTATGGATTAACACGTTTTTATTAGCTCGCTTTCTTGTGTCTTGGTATATCTTATATATATATATATATATATAGTTATAATATTTTTATACACAGTAATATTAACTTGCTTTATTGTATGCCATTCGGTACAACAATTATTTAATACCAATTTCACGATGAAATAATGACTAGAATCTTTAAACACAGCTCACAACGGGACGAGGAATAAAGTTATGAAAAAAATTATGTAATGACAAACAATAAAAAATTTCAAATATTTACAATAATCAAAAGTAGAAAATTATATTCGAACGAAACACCTGTGCGTTTTCTGAACGACAGGCACTCTCTCAATCTTGTTAAAATACGGCAAGCACATCACTTTTTTCTATTTTTCCAAACCTACAAATATTTTCACAGCAAGATTTTCATACTTTTTAGTCGATTTTTAAAGAGTTGTGTTGATAACTGTTTTTTTATTAAAATTTTTTTTTTGTGATATACACGATGGGTTTGTTCATTGGGGGGTATAATTCATGTGTAAGGCTGCAATCACGCTGGATACAGAACTACATCAGTTAAACATGTTCAGTTTTATGGAGCTTTACACAAGCTACGAACTAGTTCACATCGCTGTCTCTTCTCCTTCAAATTAAACTGCTCTCATATGTAATTTCGAATCACTTATCTTCGATGCTTCTCTCCTATTGGCTGATTGAGGTAACGATCTTTGTAGTGGCTGCTTTTTGGTCCGACATTTTACTCTCGTTAAACAATATTAACTTTTAGGCTAAAAATAACTATCTCCACTTTACACACAGCAGCAGCATGGCATTTAGATGTAATATGATGGTTAAATATCATGAATGTTGAGTGTGGATGTGATATTTAAATATGTTGCACTGAAGGTTCTAAGTTTGTTGAGGTAGAAAGTTCATAGAGTTTATAATCGTATAACATCGTAAACGTGTTTAGCTTTGAACACTGTCAAACATGGTCGCCGAATATATATATATATATATATATATATATATATATATATATATATATAACTGAACAGGTGTAAGACCTCTAGTGTGAGCGTGGCATATAGTGGCAGGATTGTGATCAAGACATGTCTCCTGGACCCTCGTCATGAAATATACGACTTCCTCGTTACAGCATACTTCTGTTCTTTATTACGGCAATAGGCCGCGGTGGAAGGACGGGTCGGTCACCGGGTTTTCGCATGTGGGAATCGTCCTGGACTATGACGCTGGTCGGGGGATTTTCTCGGGGATCTCCCGTTTTCTCCGCCCCTTCACTCCGGCGCTGCCTCATACTCACATCACGTCACCCCTCACAAGCGCTGAATACCAAGATGTTAAGCGATGATACAAATCTCTTCACTTCATGATGGCAGTTCCTGAAAAGTGTCCTCTGACGCGTGTAAACATTGGCAAGACGCAGACTGCCACATTTGACTGTATATATAGTATACAAACCTTACATTTTCCAGCATATGCCCGTATCATGTCCAGATATTTGATTCCGTTGTTCAGTGTCGTCCTGTGTTTTATTAAGTGCAAGAAAACTGTAAAGATCAATG
Organism: Medauroidea extradentata; assembly: GCA_003012365.1. NCBI lineage: Eukaryota > Metazoa > Arthropoda > Insecta > Phasmatodea > Phasmatidae > Medauroidea > Medauroidea extradentata. The sequence goes on along the minus strand of PNEQ01100171.1, from coordinate 12,038 downwards.
TAAATTGTTTATAACAATTATATAGCGTGACCATTTTATATTTCGTCGTACTAACATAGACATTACGTTATTGTTATATTCTACAATTCATTATAATAAATAAAGACAATTTAAAACAATAAAGAAATATAATTGAAGTTCATAACGTTGTTTGACGTAGCTTGCGCGTGGTTACATTTTATAGTTACGAGAAAATTGAAAGTGAAAACAGCAACGCAAAAGCACTAATTGATGACGGAGTCTCTGGTTTATAATACATGGCTTCGTGGGTACAGTATGATTTTACGATAAAGTTGAGATTCAAAAAATATTATTACATATTTTATATAATACTTTATTTATATGTAAGGACGTTAAATTTTAAAAATTCATTGGTGCATTTGAAAAGTAGACGAAAATTTATTTTACATTTAAATCAAGAGTTTTATCAAATTTGCATCAATGTGGAGAAACGACAAAAGGATAAACCTTCAAAACTCAGAGCAAAATGTTTGCACTTGAACATACTTTTAAGAATTATAGTTCACTAATATCTTATATATGGCAAACATTTCACCACTACTTGCTTTTCAATAAATTTGTTAACATTTTTTAGATAATAGTTTTAAGCAAGGTTTTTGTTGGTTTGATAATTACATAAATATTTGCTTTTCACATTTGCAAGAGGATACAGAAAAATATCTTACCTACGTGCCAGCAAATGTAATTCAATGAAGTTGTTAAATTTAAAATTCTGCTGCAATGTAAAAAAGTGAGAGGCATTGTCAGTGGTAGAATTAATAAAAACCAGCATTATGATGAAATGGGTATTGCTCTGACCGAACACACCTATGATAGTATTTTTAACATATATTATAAAAATATAAATAATTTGATAAATCAAGTCGCTTTAACAATAACTGCGTGTTTTACAAAGAGTTGGTAAGACAAGGTGTGCCTGCTGTCTACAGAGATGTATCAGCACAGGCAGGTTCACACACTAGTCTTGCCTGACTTTGGTTGCTTCCGAGCTATATCGTCTGTATTCGGCAGTTTCCGAACAATAATGTGCGTTTTCATCAGTTTCCGGCCTCTCTCGTTCGCCTCCGGCAAGAGAAAAATGTTCGGCGCCGTAAAGATCTGAATTTATGATCCTCAGATCTAAACGAAAAGTAGTATCCGCGCCTGTTGCAAATCTCCACGAACGCCGTACTTTAGTACTTAGATGTAAAAGGTTACAAATTCTTATAAATATTTAAATACATGATAGTACCTATTTTATAGCCTATGTTATTTACAATTAATATTTAAGTAAGCATGCACTGAGAGAGTAACAAACTTGATTTCAAAATTCTCACGTCATCTACGTGTAAACGTAAATGTTATACTGATAAGCAAATCCGCACTGCACAACGTACAACATTCACTTCATGTCGTGACAATTATTGCAAGGAAAGTATTCGTAATATTACATTGCTTCCTGTATTTTATTATACGTACAGTAGTAACAGTCTAGCATTTATGTGGATCAGTTTTTTCTGACCTCCAAACGACAGTATTAAGAATACTTCATGCACACTACCCAGTTTTTATTATAGCCTGTTCATATTCTATTAGGACAAATAAAAACACTTTCTTGTTTGTTATCTCAATATGGAACAATTACTTTCCTGGTCCTCACTTCTGTTCGTATCGTTATCTACTGAGTAGTTGTCAAATTTTCGCTATGTATGTTAAACATCCGATATTGCTTTGTAAATGTTACGAAACACATTTGCAGATATCTCAATATTTGATGTCTCGTGTGGGAGAGAGGGTTTGAAGAAGTACGGAGGGATAATGATATAAAAACTAAATGCGCATTTGAATAATATTAAGCGGCGTAGATGTGTTTGCAGCATTTATTTACTTCTGTAAACGTCTGTTAAGATTTGAAGAATTATACCAAGTATAGGCTGTTCACTATAAACAGAGCACTCAGCCTAACTTATAATTAATTAAAAATATTTTTTATTGGGCAAATATATGTTAACTTTTGAATGGTTTGAAACGTTTACTCTGATTTTTAGTTATATGAAAGTTTTCATATTAAATATAATAACGATATCGGCACAACTACTGCAAGAAAACTTTACGCAGTAATCAGTTTATCGTGAACGGTCTATTTCATACAATTAAGTAAATATTTCAATATAATTTTTTCCCAAAATTGTTTTAGTCGAGATATTTAGCATATGCGTCCACACTCACGCCCAGGTACCCAGACAGAAAGTGAGGGAGAGGCAGACAGATATACAGAGAGAGCGAGAAAGGGCGTGTGTATAGTGGTATGGTGACCTTATTTCTCGACAAAAGTGCATTGCGCATGTTGCAATGTGCTAAATTAGTGCGGTTTGCGGGTGAACCCACTGAAGCGAGCAGAATAGTGAAGGGCGAGCGGATGGAGTAATTTGAAACAATTTGCAAGTCTGCCCAGTTGTCAGCGGCCGCAATACTACGAGTGTCTGGGTCGTGTTAACTTCCTAGCACTTCGTAAATGCTCGGGTACATTCGTTCATCTTCGGATATTCACCCACCTCCCCTGGAGCATTAGCCGCCTGTACTGAGGCCTAGATCACTTTGTTTATTCACGTAACAATAAAGCAGAGTGCAGTCATATGTCCATGTAGATGTAGTCTATCGAGAAGTGAGGTTATGGTTGGACAACCCACACACACACACACACAAGGAATGATGTCCTCTTCCATCTCACGACACCCCACTCTTCGCCATTGAACATACACCATGCTTCATCTGTATGTTCCTATAATCTCTGCCCTAACCCCGCTCCTTGTTCCAGTTAGCTTAATTTAGTTTGTTTTGTATTGGTAGGTTTCAAATGTAAAAAAATATAGTACTTCACAGTAAAATTCCGAACTGTACTGAAGTCGGATTGGATTCACCATGGAGCTTGGACAGAAGTGCGTTAACAGAAAAATTTTCGATTCAAATTGACTTGTAAACTTGGACTCTACCCTTGTATAGATACATCTCTTTGCGGAACATTTAACTACTTAAAAAGTTACTGTACTGTCAAAATAGCCAAAGGCAAATATTTGATAGATATATTTTATGAATTTATTCGCCAGAATATTTACGATGATATGTTTGGGACTTCTCAGTTTTCTATTAAAAAAGAACAGTTATATTTAGTTTGTCCAAGACAATTCCAATTTGTCACATAACCAAATAAATGATTAAACATGGCGACTAATTCGTCTTCGTTCAGTTCAATCCGATGGGTGTTTGTAGTAAACGATTCGGTCCAGATTTTGCACTCTAGTCCACCTCACCGACTGGACTGGATTACTACTCCATTCCAACTTCAGTACAGTAAAAATGTGTTTAAAGTAAAATATGAACCTCAGTTCTTCAGTTCATTCCTAGTTCAATTCAGATTGAAGTATTACTGTAAACGTAGTAATACTGTGCGCTGAATCAAAGGATGGTAATGTTAGGTTAGGCAACCACAATAAAAGTGGGTAATGTGGCGCTGGTGTTACGTCAGTCGCCGAGTACATACGAACTCTGCCGAGTATGTGCGAGGAGCCGAGAAGTTAACGCGACCCAGATGTTCGTGCAGTACTCGCCTAGCAGGTAACTGCGATATTGTGTTGGAGCGGTCTGCCGTGACGACAGCTGTATGAGTAGACATCTTAGAATGAATAATTTTTGAAGGGAAAAAAATTACTTTAAAAGCGTAGTCTGCGGATCAATGAATTTACAAGTTTTCAAAAACCATTAAACGTTTCGTAAATATTTCCCGATGATCGGGACCATGTAAGAGATATAGAACACGGTTTCACTGTTGGCGACGGAAAAAAGCAACATCGGGGTGTATAGGTAGGATTGTTTACATTATGATAGGTTACTAGGAGCTGTGTGAAATTACAGCTTCCTGAGCAGATTAAGTGCCCCAGTCTCTATCGTCGCTGATGTCCAAGGCTGCTGGAATATAAAACTGTCTTTATTCTAATAACGCTTCTCAATATTTAAACATTTCATGAAATGTTATTTCAGCAATTATTTTCATTTAATTGTTTTCTTGTAAGGGCGTGTTCAATATTAGAAATGTTAAGCATGATAAATTTACGCGTACTAAAACACTACCCTTTCATTACTTATATAATTTACGGGGAAATTAAAAGCATTGATATAATAAAGAAAACAGACAGTAATGATTGAATTAAAAAAAAGCCGAAATGAGTTCAAATTAGCATCAAAGTATACGATGTTTAAAAATATATAATTTATTAGAGGTTGTTGAAGACGTTTTCTGATGTGGTTCAGTCCTCTTATTGTCACTTTCTAATTATTTCAGAAATAAATAAGGCTTTAATATTTATACGAACATAAAACCATCAAAGTACAGCGTTTACAAAAACACTTTTTTTTTGGTGATGTCATAGACATAACATATTTTTAGGCTATATATTCCTATACATTTACATAAAGGTTATCTTGAATAATGTGTACTTATATACGTTTTGCAACTATAATTTATGTAATTTTTATTCAGTTTTCTGCAATTCTACAAAACACAAATATCTTATATGTAAGAACAGGTCAAACAAATTATTTTATGTCAGTACGCATAAAACAGCGGAAATATTAGAACCGTTTTAACAGCCAATTACAGTTTGACACGTGCATTGTAAACACGACAATTTAGGTTTCTTTTGCAAATTTTAATTCATTAATCAACTTTTTAAACATTCCATATTTCAACTACATTGTTACAAAAAGTGTATAGGTAACAATAGTTTCTAACGAATAGTTTTTAAAGCATACATAAGTGTTTAACAGCTTATACAAACAATACCAGTTTTTCTACAGTTCCCAATAGAAATGTTGTGGGGATCAACATGTTTATGTGTACCTATTTGTAATAGTTTGGCGTTTACTTCTGTATTGAAATGTCTGCATTTCGGAATAAAGGGCGAAGGAATATAATATCAGTGTCTTTGATGTGGATTCGCGGAATGACGTGGACGCCCAGGTAACTTCATGTTTGACACTGTCCTATACATTGATGTTGTGAAAGGTATTTCGTAATTATAATTATGGTTTGCAGTTATGTAAGCGTAAGACTTTTTCTTGTAAATTTGTGGAATCATGTCAACTACTTAGCAGTACTTGAAAACAATTTTTAGTTGACTCATGATATTTGCTTATCCGTAGCTCTATGTATACTGCAAAACACTTAGACTGTTATATAAGGCAGCAAAATTTAATTTAGAAGTTTTCATGAGATATGCGACCGAAATATACAAAGTTCCGCAGAATGAAGAAAGCGGTGATGCTTAAAGCATTGGTATTAGAACAATAAAACTAACGAGAAAAAAAAACAGAATCATTAACACGTTAATAATTACTCTTTGCTAATCGAAGTTAGCAATGCAGACTGAGTGGCGAGAGAGAACTAACAAATGCACTAACCATGCGATGATTTCCTGCTATCAGATTCTTTATTAATTTTCGCTTAGTTGCAATTGATTAAGGTTTATTTCTACGAATAGAACTGCTTGTACGTTTGTATTCTCATTATACGTCCGGTTTTCTTCACAGTTATTTTATTCAGTTTGATGTATCCAGCAAGTTTCTGCGAGAAATAAACATGAACGCCTGTCGTTAGACCACCCGTGGCTCGCGGATACTGGTCAGGTTGCATATACGCCAGGCTGTACGCACGACTAGAAACAATTATTGTTCTTTGTTACGTGAACGCCTGTGGATGCAGTGCTCACCCTCATACTACTCATGTCTTCATACGACGTCACGCAGAAAAATCGTTTAAGTATCAGCGTGTTTCTAGCTCTTCTTACGTACGGTTCCGTAACAACGGCCCATGCAACTCAAGAAACATGTGTTGGTATTAATTGATTTACGGCCACGTGGTTCTACAAAAAAAACAATAAACAAATATCATAAACACACGTTTAGTCATAAAAGTTGTGTATAATTTCACTGGAAGATGTATTATTTTCTGAAATGTTATATAAACGTATCGACAGTTAAGGTATGGTATAGTCTGCGGTAGCTAGCAGTGACGTAGAAGTTTGAAAGTTATTATTTAGAAATGTCGCGTCATGCAGTGCCAATTTAAGTGTTTTTAACTATTACAATTTGAGATAAGAGACTAATTTCTTCTCTTATGTTCTATAGTTCAATATACTAATGCTTTAAGATTGACAATGGTATATGTTTTTAATTGATGCACATAAGTAAATTATTAAAACAGAATTTAATAAACCTTGTTGTAACCTATAAGTGAATATAAATCGTAGTGTGCACATCCCAAGGATGATTTGTTTTATTTAAAAATCTTCAAAGAATTACACACAGAATAGAAAAATTAATTTAAGTTCGATGTTTTTCAACTATATATCTGACAAACCCTCCCATAATATTATTATATATACGTAATTTTGAAACAAAAGTATCCAATTTTAGACATAAAGAAATGTTTGTTAACTACAAAAATAAACAAACAAATTAAATGCATGAAACAATATTTTTGAATTAAATAGTTAACAGAGACGATGCACAGTATTTTTTAACAAACACAGTCTATCTGGACGAGAAAAGATGTTTCATTTTTATTTATTAATTAATCTTTTTTAAAACCTACAATGACACAGTTTACAATATTATTATTTTACTCCTTAACAAAGTATAGTCTAGGCCGAGTCATGTTACATATTCTATAGAGAAACTTATTGTTACGTTTAGTATAGTTGTCGGTAAGTCTGTATGTCAGTTAAACATCTCCCAGAAATATGTCACGGATATGAAAACTAGCAACGAAAGGAATTTTTCGGATCTTACATGACGTCACTTTTATTAGGATACGATGTGCTGCCACCTGTTAAGAACAGCAGTGTTTACTCTATGGTTAGTATTTAATCCTTGGTTACTTTTTTGTTGAATGAAAATGAAAGGAATGAATACCAGTAGAAAATAAGCGAGTTTTATTTAATTGCTTACATAATTCATTTTAAAAGGACTCAGCTTAAACATGAGTCATGTTATTTTGCCAGATAAGTTTTAGGAAAGAAAAGGATTGGTGATTATTTTCCGTTCTCAACATATTTGGTGACCCCCGACGTGATTCTAATAGTAGAAGTATTTTAAGATAAGCTCTATCTTTTTTAATTTTATTGCTGAAAACCGAAATTATGGATACGTTATTGCGAAAACGGAAGCCAGTGCGAACCTATTTTACCAAGTTTTATAATTCACTTGTTAGTCTGTTGTCAGATAACTCAACCGAAAAAGAAGTAAGAGCAAAGATGGATACTTTAGAAAGGTTAGGTGGAGAATGGTTTTCCTTAGACGAAGAAATTTCAGTCGCTATGCTACAAGCTGAAGATAAAACTGACACAGATTATGAGGAAGAGTACATGACTTCAGCAATATAAAGAGAAACTATATAGTACCAAAGTAGAAGTAGAATTGTTTCTACGCAAGTTAAATTCTAGGAACCAAGCTTCGTCAATAAATTCATCACCCACTTCACGAAAGAAACTTAAGCTACCCAAGATAGAACTGAAGGAATTTAAGAAGGTGTTAAAAATTGGATAAGTTTCTGGAGCCAGTTTAGGTGAATTGACGAAAACAAGGAGATTGAGACGGAATTATGAGTTTTGTGAAAAGACACGCGAGTCCAAAGAATGCTTTCAAGCGCAAAAGATGTCACTCGAAAAGAAACACAAAATATTAAAAAACTCAAGGCGACGTATTATTTGTTTTAAATCAGGACATCGAGCAAGGGAATGCAAGGTTAATGGAAATTGTTTGCTTTGTGCTAAGATACACTGGGCTATTGTATGTCCAGATTTATCGCGAAAACGAGAATGTTAGCAAAACAGTAAAGAAAAAAAGAATTGGAAAATAAAAAAAGGAGTTCTGCTCTCTACAATCACTGTCGAAAAGGAAGAGTTTTGCTTCATACTTTGCAATTGAAATTTGAGTCATGTAAGAAAACAAAAATTGTTAGAACAAATATCGACTGCGGCTCTCAAAGAACATACATACTGGTAGACACTGCGAATGAAATGGACTACTCAGCGATCAAATCTGAACATCTAGCACATGCTTTGTTTGGCGGGATAACATGTCAGGAAATAAAACGTCAATGTTAAAATATTCTGTTGAAGAATGTAAAGGGAAATTACTCTTGTAACATTGAAGTTCAAGGCCAACCTACCATCTGTGGAAGTTTAAAACGAATCGATACTTCCAACCCACTTGCCAGAAAATTGAAAATGAATTATATTCACCTTACTGATGTCGGAGATTATGAACCTCCGATAGAACTTCTTTTAGGGACTAATGTTGCTGGAATGTTGTATTCAGGCAAGATAGTAAATATGTCGTCTGGTTTAGTTGCTGTGCATTCACATCTTAGGTAGGTAATGATGGGAAGACTTGACAGCGATCTGAATCAGAGTAATCGGACTATGATGTCGAACTTGCTTACCCCTGAACATAGCATCACAGATTTGTGGAAACTAGAAGTCTTAGGAATTTTGGATCTACGAGAAGTCTTAAAACAAAGTCAAGAAGAGGCAATTGTATTGGACTATCAAAAAGAAAAAAATCTTAAAGTAAACTCCGAGGGACGGCATGAAGCGAAACTCTTGTGGAAGGAAAATCTGGATTATTTATCTGTCAACTATGATGTTGCAGAGAAAAAGTTAAGACGTGTTACTGCAAGATTAATAAATACTTCCAAGTTTAGGGACTTTTATGCAGTATTGCACAGATGGAAGCAGGAAGACGAAGAAGTACCGGAGAAAATGTCAGTTCCCTTAATTGCCACTATTTTCCATTCAGGGCAGTCTTCAAAAATAGTGCAACTACACCAGTTAGGCCAGTTTTCAATGATTCATGCAAGTCAAATGGAACATTATCACTTAATGACTGTATAGCAAATGGGCCAAATTTGTTAAAATAAATCCCTTCTCTGCAGCTGCAATACCATGAGAAGAAAATAGGAGCTGTTATAGATGTGAAACAAGCATTTTTGAAATTTTACGTAGATGAATCTGACAGAGATTATTTACGTTTTCTGTGGTGAGAGGATTATGATAAGAAGAAAATGAAGGTTTTCAGACATTGCAGGGCTGTGTTTGGAGTGAAATGTAGTCCTTTTCGTCTTGGAGCAGTGATTAACACATTTCAAGATGCTACTCAACAACTCTGGCAGAAGCACAAAAACTTAAGTTTTCATATAATATAGACAATTGTGTGATGTCAGTTAATAACAATGAAGTTAGAGAATTTCATTAAAGAACCACAAATGTTATTAGAATGTGATAAATTTTACTTAAGAAACTGGGAATATACCAGAATAATTGAAATGGCTAGGAAACCTACTTCAGTTCTTGGCTTGAACTGGGATAAACAAGACGATGTGTTATATTGTGATACATTCGAAATTGATATTCAATCATGAAATCTAACTTAAAGAATATTACTGTCAGTCTCACAACAAGTTTTTGATCACATTGGTTTCAGCTGCCCCTTCACAGTGTAGCCAAAAATGTTGCTGCTAGAATGTTGGAAGATGAATACCGGTTCGGATGCAGAGATACCTGACGATATGAAGAAAGAATATCTAAAATGGTTAGATGAATTAGCTCTACTGAGCGAAGTAAAAATCCCCAGATGCATGACACTTCAAAACTCAGAATCAAATGAATTATATGTGTTTTGTGTTGCTTCAGTAAAGGCTTGTGCAGCCGCAGTTATTCTGAGAGGACAGAAGAAAAATGAAATCAATGTACAGTTAATTCAGAGCAAATCAAGAGTTGCACCTTTAATAAATCTAACGATACCCAGACTTGAGTTATTAGCATGCTGTATTGGAGCCCGCCTTGCTATAAGGAAAACCATAAATGTTGAAATAAGTCGAGAATTCTAATGGACAGACTCGACAATTGTAATTTGTTGTATTCATCGTGGGAAATGCTGGGGAACCTTCGTTGGTAACAGGGTAAAGTAAATTCGTCTTTTGTCAAAATCTGAATCTTGGCATTACATTCCAGGTCCTGAAAAACCAGCAGATGTTCTATTGAAAGGTTGTTGGGTTCTAGATGGTGGGAAGGGCCTACTTGGTTAAAAAAAATAAGAAATTAATTGGCTTCAACCTGACTGTTTAGTGAATGAGGAAGAAGTAAATCTAGAATGGAAACTGGGTGTTGTATCAACATTGGGTAATGTTTCCGGGGAAGTTCCTTGGTATTGCAAGTACTTTTCAAGGTGTTATAGGGTCGTGAGGATAGTTTCATGGATGTTAAGGTTCATTTAAAATATCAGACAAAAATATTGTAGGGCAAGTAGTGACCTGAGTAAAAATGAGCTGGAGCAAGCTGAGAAGATAATAATAAAGATAGTCCAGCGAGATGTATTCAATTTAGATATATAGATTTGAAATCTATTAGCATTTTTAAAGATGAACAAGGGATTCTCAGAATTAGGACAAATCTAACGGAGTGCACAGATGAAGAAAAAATTTTATACCCAATTTTGATTCCAAGTTAACATAAACTGACTCAATTAATCATCCTAGAAGAGAATATTCCGAAGTGTCATGCAATAATCAGAACAATAATCACAAATCTTCGGAAAAAGGTTTTTTTTTTATTTAAAGAGAGGAGAACTGTGAAGAGTAATAACACACTGCATACACTGCAGAAGGCATGCAGCAAAGAGAATTGTGAGAGCACCAGTACCACTTCCGGAAGATCGGGTGAGAGAAACTGCTGTTTTCAAAGTAACAGGAGTGGATCTGGCTGGACCTGTAACATTAAAGAGAGAGAAAAGGGTCTGGATGGTTTTGTTTACTTACGCAATGTACCGAGCCATTCGTTTAGAGTTAGATGAGTCATTGTCTACCAAAATGTTTTCTATTTGCATTGAGAAGATTTATAGTTCGTAGAGGACGTCCCAAGATTATATATATATATATATATATATATATATATATATATATATATATATATATATATATTGACAATGGGACTAACTTTGTGGGAACAAACCATTTTATAGATAACATAAATTGGAAGAATACTGAAGGTGAAGCTTCTGTTAAGCGAATTCAGTGGAGATTCAACCAACCGACTGCAGCTTGGTGGGGTGGTTGATGGGAGCGGTTGATACAAATGGTAAGGAAACTGCTTAAAAGACACGCTGTTCTTCATTATGAAGAACTCTTGACAGTAATTTGCGAATGTGAAGCAATGATCAATTCGAGGCCACTAACCTATGTTTCAGATGATCCTACATATTTACAACCATTGACACAAGCTATGTTCCTCCAGTAGACTTGCATGGTGGAAATTCCTGAACTTGATAATCTCGACTAAGTCAACCTCAATTAAAGACGACGAAAAGAAAGACGAGATAAGACTTTAAACGTAGAATCAGAGTTTAATATTTGAGCCAACTGTTACAACCTCCTAGTAAAGCTGGCCAGTATAACTTAAAGACTGGAGAAGTTGTTTTGCTAGAAAATGAAAAACAAGGAAGAATATTTTGGCCCCTAGCAAAAGTTGTTGAAATATACCATGGCAGAGATGGAAATCCCAGTGCAGCAAAAGTCAAGACATCTTCCGGAGAACTAGTTCGTCCTTAACAGCGTATTTATCCATTACACTGTTAAAAAAAATTTCCGTAAATTCACGGAAAAAGTACTGGCAAAAAATTATCCGGATTTCTTCCTAAATTTACGGACACTTCATTTTCTACTGCAACGTAGTGTCCGTAAATGTACGGAAAATCAACTACAAATAACGGAAACTTAATTTCTGTGTATTACGTAAGTTCCGTAAAAATACGGAACATTAACAAAACATAACGGAAACTTAATTTCTGTTTATTACGTAAGTTCCGTAAAAATACGGAACATTAACAAAACATAACGGAAACTTAATCCCGGTGTGTTACACAATTTCCGTAAATGTACGGAAGACTAACATTAATTAACGGAATCTTAATTCCTATTTATAACA
>PNEQ01100170.1:0-22755 GCA_003012365.1 Medauroidea extradentata | reverse complement strand
CCTCAGTGACGTCAGCAGCAAAGCGCGATATAAATAAAGCCTTCATCCTAGGCCTCACTTGTTTAGCAACAGTTTTTAATGAAGCTGTGTTGCGTACGCCAAGTTGAGCAGATTTCTTGGAATTTTGTTTGTCATTCACTTGTTTCTTGTCGGTTGCCTCTTGGGTCCGCAAGTGTCGCCGCCTGTGGTATTCGATGAATCCAGCGCGTCATCAGATGTCTCGCCATTGTTATCCATATGGCGTTCGGATTTCGAAAGTGGGTCAACATCAATCAGTTTATTTTTGTTGTTTGTATTAGTTTTAGTGTGGTGTTGCTGCGACGTGGAGCCTTTGACTTTATCACTATATTTAATGCTCTTGGTGGAAGGAGATATATTGCTTGTAGTAGCTTCAGTTTCCTTTCCGTCTGGGACAACGTTCATGTCGGTACAAGTGAGGTTATGAAAATCCCGTTACGATTTAAGGGTTCTATTCTCTTCTTGAAGCTCGGAGACCAGCAGAGATTTCAAAAGAGAATTTTCTTCTTTAAGTTCAGTTACCTGGTTCGTGAGTGAGTCAATTTTATCACTCAGGGAAGCAAACATCTTTTTGACATTATCACCAAGGGACGATAATGCTGAAAGGATCTCTTTGGAAGAACCATCTGTTAGAACCAATGAAATCGGTTCGCTGTTTTTTTTAGGCGAAAGCATGGTGGTGTCTGTCGTATCCCGTTGTTAGCAGTTGTTGCACAGGTGAGTGGCTTCAGTTGTTGTATCTTGAGGTTTAACACATGTTGCATGCACACGCACACCACAGCTGGCCTCACAATAAATACGTTTTTGCTTACCATACAACGGTTTACCACAAATTTCACATTTATCAGAACTCGGGGGCATATACCAAAGTTCTAGTTACGGTTTTTAAGCGATTAACTAAAGTGTAATCACTTAAATCAATGAAAAGAGAAGAGCCTACAAAAACGCATCTGCACCCCACAAACACGTCCCGAATAATAATAATAATAATAATAATAATAATAATAATAATAATAATAATAATAATAATAATAAACTGACAAAATTCCTTTGGGATTGCTTTTTTTTTCCCCTATTTTTTGTGTGTGTTTTATGTTTTTTTTTTTTTTTTCCTTTTTTTACTTTGTCATTCAACATAAGTTTTATCAGAGCAAAACACGAACAATGGCATATGTCCACAAACCGATAAATTCTAATGAGATATACATGTATAATACATAATATAGTTAAACAGTTAAATAGAAAGACAGAGGGCTGAGGTACCCACAGGCTCGTACTTCTCGATAGTGACACACATTAGAAAGGTGAAAACATTGTTGTGCAGTTGTGCAACTTTTGCTGGCTCAGGCAAGCTTCATCTGGCAACGAGTTGAGGCACACGGAGTAATGGCGGCAGTAGAAGTGTGGTTGGTTGCCCTAACGACTAGGGAGCAAACTAGGTTGCGCAGGACATTGAAAAGATATGGAAGTTAATTTAAGAAGCATATATGCTTGCAGAACGGTCAAAATTTTCTGAAATTATGTGAAACTGAGTGTTCAGTCGCTATAGTTAGATCTCATGAACACATGCTTCATGCTTGTATTCATAGGTGATGTCACCTTGAGATTTTTTTCTTGCAGTTATGTTAGTCATTTTGCAACAGAGACACTAATACACCAAAATTGAAATCACCTTCAACCTCTTCATTTGTTCAACTGCCTGCTGTGTTTATGTTGATGCTATCCACTACCATATCTGTGATGCTGTTGAGGGGCCCGCCTCGTGGCACATGTGTTTGTGTGAGTGAGGTATGGTGCTAACGGCGACGTTGTATGGGCCATACAACGGTGCGTCGCCTCTACGCTTAAGGCGTGCAGTCTTCACGAAAAAACAAATTTCCTATGGGACTTAAAGTGGTGACCCTATTGTTTTATTTACGAAATCACTTTACTTAAGTCCAATGCACTACCCTTAAGTGTTTCACATGTATTCGGCTAGTATATTTTCCGCTATAGCAGACTGAAAACACAGTTTTAACCCATTTTGACGTGCCCTAAAAGGGGATTTCTAATACGTGTGTTGTCTTGAAAGTACTTGGGCAGTCGTCTGAAATGTGTGTCATTTTTGCAGAGAAACGGCGTGAACACACGTGTATTAGATTCAGTGCAAAACTTTTTCTTCAATCACGCTGCAGTGTGATTTTATGGCAATGAGGCGGGCCCTTTAACTGCTCACATTTTGCAGTTACACAGACAATTTTTTTTTATTACAATAGTTGTATTAAGTTAATATTTAACTGACTATAGAGTTTTTAATTTTCAGCAAGTTGACAAGTAAAATTGAATTAAAAGCTCCTGGTTTTTTTTTCTGACTGGACTCATTACAACCAATTATACAATTAATATAACTGCCTGTCCAGTTAACTCATGTTTTTTCTCTCTCTTTCTTTCTCCTTTTCTCTCTTTCTCTCTCTCTCTCTCTCTCTCTCTTTCTCTCTCTTTCTCTCTCTCTCTCTTTCTCTCTCTGACGAGACCAAGGGTGCCCATCTTATAGAATGAATTGGGGGGGGGGGGGGGGGCAAGATCATAATATATGTTTATGTCAACAGGAACGGATGTAGTCTGTATATGAATTTGTAGCCATTGGCATATTTCGACACATGAAACTGTGTTGATTACATTACGAAACTTATCAAACTGCAAATAGTTAGCTATACGTTTTATTGAAGAACAAAATTAAACACATTTTGTAACATCTGTTAGGGGGCTCAGGCCCCCCCCTGCCCCCCCCCCTTAAGGGTGCACTTGGACGAGACTCATGTAAATAAGATGATACAGCGTAGTTCACAGGCAAGTAAACAAAGGATACCCATAAGGAGATGCTATTTACAGTAATACCTTGGCATTTTTTTGCTTCTAGCCAAGGCTTATCTTAACATCATTTGTAGCCTATTTGTAATGATCTTGGTAATGAACAAAGAAAGAATTAATTGCACTGTCCAAGGCTGTAGTAAAATAAATGTTTGGTAATTAATCTTTACTCGTCAGTTTCCATAGTGCTCACTTTACCAAATCTATGTTATTATATTGTTTCCTCATTAGTTATTTTACCCTGATCCAAGCAAGTAAATCAGAATAATTTTTCTGCGAATAACAACTATTTAGTGTTTGAAGTAAGCTGTTATAATGCTACATGTAGATACTTTCATGGTTCACTGTTCAGATTGCATATTTACAATAATTATTTTAGCATCTGATAAGGTTTTAAACCTACTCATTCATCGCTCTGTCAAAGATACATACACTATACACAAAATGTCCAATCTGCACATCTTTCTTGCTGACGGCACACATTGTCTAGAGTTGTGTACTTTTTCAGCAATCATCTTGCATATGGCTGACCAAGGGTGTTTACTCACTAAACGTCTTCCCTAAAGCCCCCTCCCCCATCTTTTTCCTTGCCACCCAAGAAATCTGCAGTACTCAAGCAATATAACTTTGTCATGCCCATTGCACCACTATTCAAGTGAAGAAGGAAATATTAGAAAAGTGTTGGCAAATTAAAAATGTTTGTAGTAAAATACTTTTAGGTTACTCATATCTAGTATTGTTGATACAAGATGCGTATATGAGTAAGTGTGTGTGTCTATATATATGCGTGTGTGTGCGTATTCACACATGCATGTGTGCAATTTTTTCCTTGTGTAAATTTAAAGAATTTGTTATTGTTATGGTTTTGTTAATATTTTTAGTTGTTGTAATAATTTTGTTTACTTGTATGCGAGTGGGCACCAGCAAGGACAAGACAGCATAAACAAGAAAGTTGCAAGGTTACTGAAGGAACAATCCCAGTTCATTCAGAGCCTTGATGAGCTGTCAGTTTGGTTGAGAACTCTATCACTTGTCACTCGAATGAGGATAGGATAGTATATTTTCCAGTAATGTAACCAACCGTAGTGGTGTCTGTGTTTGAAGAAAGGAAACACACCGACCAACCAAAACTTGTTACAAAATATGACTCAGACCAGTGATAGAGAACTGAAGATAATAGCATGTCTTTGCTAACTGGTGGTATGGCTAGTTCATATACATCTTCTGGTGGATCTTCATTTTTCTGTCGACTTTAAATAAATCATTTTCTTGGCATTTTCTGTGTCTTTAGTATTAAACATCCTGCACCATAATACATTTCTGTTCATTAAATTTTTATTACAAGTTTTTTTTTTTGTTGCATTTAGTGAAACACAATAACTAGAAAAATAGTACATGAAGAATGTTTTGAAAGAAGTAAGCTGGTAAAGTTAAGTGTAATACACAAAACTTTTTTCTCTCTAATTTTTCCAGTAAATCGTAATCTGACGTATATTATATGATATAAATTTTATCAAAGTGACATGTAAACTTGTAAAAATTTTCTGAATGTGAAAAGCGTAGCTTCCAAAATATCTATCCTGATGTTTGCAGCATACATTTGGTAGCTTGTATGTACGAAAGTTCCATTATCCTTATAGCTTCTATTACTTTATATATTTTCTTGTATGTTGTTTAAATTACTATAAAGTTTGTTATTGCTTTTATGTCAGTTCATAATATGTGTAAAACTGTGAAAAGGTACTAGAGTAGTGATTTAAGTACATTTCTTACTCAAAGAAAGACCTACAGCTCGGTCAGTTCCCACGGTAGTCTTGTAGTAGAATACATTCTTTACATTGCTGAATATTGCAACATTCAGTCTAGATTTGTAACTTTTAAATTGTAGAATTCATCCTATAAATACATATGTGTAGGGCCTACAGTAGAACACCGATTTTATGAAGCTGTAAGATCATCTTCAGGAATGATAAAAATATCTTAGAAATAAATTTAAACATAAACATGGAGAAAAAAACTCATTAAAACTTATCAATAATGTTGGAACACATAGTTTGTAAGGTTATTTCTTGTAACTCCCATATTGTGAGATGATTAACAAAAAATAAACTACAAACATCTTTTGTGAAATGTGACAGTTACGATTTGAAACTAACACATCATGTCATGGCAGCATGTCCAGGCAACACGCGAAGCAATAGACCATTACGGAGTAATAGTTTGTTCTCCCCTGCCCCTTGCCTTCCACCCCCTTATTGAAAATTTGTTAGTGTAACAAATTTTCTAGTTTAATAATTTTTGTCTTTTATTTATGTCACCATTGTAAAGGCACACAAACCTTCATAATATTAAGTGAATTAATGGTTATCATTTTACAAAGAGGATATATTAAGTAATTTTGCTCATTAAAACATCACACGCTTAATTTTTTTCCCAATTCAAAAAATATGATTTATTAATTATTAGCATCAAATGTAAAATTTGAACTTTAATCAATGGCTTTCTGAGATTAAACCGACTAACGACAGCAGTGTTAATGTTTAGTCAGGAAGGCATACTGTATGTTATAACTAATTCTTGGAAGATTCTCTATTTATGAAACACTTTCACTAACCAACCTAATCATTTTCCTCCTCCTCTTTTCGTTGTTGCCAGCCATGTCTTTCTTCCCCCCACCCCATTTGGCCAATGCCTTTGTGCCTCCCACATGCTGCTCACCTTCTCTGAATCCATAATTTTTTTCCTAATTAACTAACAATGCACTTACATTTTTTTTCGCCCCCTGGAATTTGTAACTAAAATAAACAAAACTAGTGTATTTTCTTCACAGCAATCTCAGTTATTAAGAGCTTCGCTTCTTCAGTCACTCTAATAATGGTGAACTTTTGGTCCAAAATGTGCACAGATAGCCAACAAATGAAAAGCATAACTATAGTACAAACACAAAATAAAATCTTAATCCAATCAAAATAGCGTAAGTAAGTCTTCAGCACTCAACAGTCAAACCTAATGCAATTTTGTAAGGTAATTATTGCGCACTGTGACACCTCATAAAATTGTGGTTCTACTGTATGCAAAAATTTACTGACAGACTGCTATGCCTCAGATTTTATTTATAGTTTATTGTACATTTAAGTGAAAGATAGATAGGCATGTGCGAAGGTCTGTTTTTAAATGCGAAGCGAAGTCGAATCGAATCTGGAATTGTGCGAAGGAATGTCGAAGGAAAGTCAAAGTCGAAGAATTTAATTTTTTTCACATCAGACAGCAAAGAAAAAAATTTATCACAAACAATTGGTAATAAAAAAATATTTAAATATACCGTATTTACTCATGTAGCCTAACAAATTTTTTTCTAATGATTTTTTGGGTTCAAAACAGGGGGTGCACAAGATAAACGAGGATTTTTTTTAGAGAGATTGTAACCTCCATAACTCTAAATTATATTACGGAATACTTAAATGTCAACGTATTTAAAAAAACCAACTTTAATTTAATGTAATATGAACACCTGCCTACAAGATGTAACATTTTAGGCCTACTCCCTTCCAACCGCTAGAAGAAGCCATATTTACAGCCACATATTTCCACTTTGTACAAGAGGTTAATTTCTTTGTTCATTATCGCCAATGACAAAACTAAAATTACAGAACATGGCAATTCTGATTTAAATGAATCTGCAATCTTTACGGTTTAAGATTAAAGTCACAATAAATCGCCGCCGTAATAGAAAGAGAAACGTAAACAATAACATTGTTGGCAACACCATAGATGAATGAGCAACATGGAGGCACCACACTGCGTTAAGACTTTCTCATTTGTGATCGGGACCATGGCTGTAATTCTAAGACCGTGATCGGGACCACTTTAATGCTGATTTTACTCTAAAGCTTGCAGTACTACTGGTATGCAGTTTTCTATGATTCTTAATTCTGTGTTGTTTACGTAATATATATTCGCAGGAAAGCAGAAATTACAGTGGTATTGAGCTAAAAAAAATGTTTGATGCGTAACGTATGTAGGGACTTATTTTTAGTATGTCCGTTATTTAGAATATTCTGGTGTTTGGAAGTCTGGATAAATGGTACTTTACTGTACTTACTGATTTACTGGCTACAGATATTGTTTTCATTGCGCCGGCGTAGTTTTGTTGGGTTATTGTGACTCCGGCTTAAGTGAAATTGTGCTGCCGAATGTAGTCTAAACAAAATAAATAGTTCACCACTGTGCCATGAATTTGAGTTTTTAAGTGAAAGTTATACACAATAATACAATTACAAGTAAACGGAAAATTACCTGCTCCACACAAATAATTTTGTCTGTTTTGATGTGAATTGTGGTTATCTTCGACCGACTTTCAACTCGAAGATTTTTATTGGTCGAAGACTAAGTCGAAGGAACAAAAATCTTTGATTCGACTTCGACAATGCGAAGCTTCACACACCCCTAAAGATAGAAAATAAAATGTAGATTTTTAAGTACATGAACATGTTTGAAATTACGTGATGTGGTAGTTCATCAGTACGTATTGCAAACTGAAAATAATCATAAAATGTATATTTGCAGTACGTATACCTAGCGTAAAGTTTTAGTTTTCTTTACCAAAACAATTCTTGTGTTTCAGTTACAAAATCAATGAACATTGCACACATAAAGCACAGCTTAAAATTCTGTACTCTAGGTAGTATATTTTTAATTTCAGATAACACCTATAGTGGGAATCCAGGCAGCCAGCATGAGCAAGCAGACAACCAACCACAGTATGAAACAGAGTATGGACAACTTGAACAGTATGACGACCCTAGCCACGGACTTCAGTACGACACCGACACACCACTTCAGTACCAGCTCTCAGACGAACAGTCTCATTATGACACCCAGCAACCCCATTACGACATTCAGCAGCCCCATTACGAAAGCCAAGAACAGTACGATGAATCACAGCTACAGTATGAATCACCACATCACAACATGCAAGGCCAATATGAACACAGAGGCCAACAGCAGCAGACACCTAGCACAGAATCTCCTAGACGACCTTCATCCAGACGACAGTTTGAACCAGTACCTGAGCATCAGAACTACCAAGCTGATTACGGATTCCATGGGCAGCAGCAATCACGAAGAGTTGAATCCCCCAGGCAACGTAGACGTCAACCTGAGTTCGAGTCTCCTAAACGACAGACGATGCAATCTTCTACTCAACAAAAGGAACGCCAGCAGCTCCATACTGAAGTCCCTGAACAATCAGAACTTCAGTCCCAGTTTAGACAGTCAGGAGGACAAAGATTGCCACAGACACAATACGACAATAATGGACAAGAACACCAGTCTCCTAGTCGACAGGCCCTTCAGTCCCCGGCAGAATCACCTACACGACGTATCTTGCAACAGCAATCATACGAATCACCTAGAAGACAAGAAATTTCACCTCAGGATGAACATCCAGATGCCCACTTCCCAGCAGAATTCCCCAGTCGAAAGGAGCTCGCCTACCCTGGACAACAAAGACTACAACCCCAGCAAGAATCTCCAGAACGTACCACAGCCTTATCCAGGCCGTCTCAACTCGGTGCCCCAGCACAATCAAGGCCAGACTCTCAGATTACTTCCCAAGAACTTAATTCTCAGCACAGACCACCAGACACAAGTCAGACCAGCACAGTGCATCCCCCAACATAGACAGGACACACATCCAAACTCTAGTTCATCACTGAACAATTTGGAACCCCATGTGCCTAGCTACCCCACCCTCCATACCTGGAGGCTGTGTGCGGTGGATGAAAAGCCACTCACTTTGGAAGATTTAGCTACTGACAGCGAATCCTTTGATTCGCAGTCTGCACAGCTTTTCATCTTCAGATAGCAGCAGTCATGTGCCTGTAGCTTACACGATGCTAGCAAGATAGAAAACATACTATTGTTTGCATGACTTTCCACTTGTTTGTGTCCTGGTTGAACAGTTATGAAAAAGCTTCATACAGTTTTCTCTTGTGTTTTTGAAGAATACCATGTTAGAGAGAGAAAATTCAACTAAACATATTATTTGGCGAGCTGAGCAATGCTTAAACATATTTATTTAATCAAGTAAATATTTTAGTTATTAGTATTAAATCGTAGTAAAAAAAATAAAAGTTCAGAAATATTATAAGCTTCAGAATTAAACTACACTAATTTGGGCTTTTTGTGAATTCAGCAGTTGGTTTACCATTTTGGTTGAATTTAAATGTCATCAGTAAACTGCACAGCATTCTAGACAGTTAAATACATACAGAGAATATTTAACTGTACATGTTGAACAGATTCCTGGTTTATTCCTGTATTTGGTGCCCTGCAAAAAAAAATAGCCATAAATATAGGTATACAATGTTTATAACGAAAGGTATTTGATTCTGTGCTTGAAACTGCTGTGAACATACGGTATTAAATTTCATTTAAACATTTTTTTTATCACATAGTGAAAGTTGCCATGTTAAGATGGTTGATAATTTATCAGTAGGAATAACTATGTCAGCACCTCTATCACCATCAGCACAGTAAAGATTAAATAAGGAACTAAATAGTAATTGCAACAACATATCAGGTGATAAACATTAAGTGGCAGCACAAATGGTAGCAAGTTGTACACCGTAGTTACATTCATTTGACCATAGCTCATAAACAACTGATCACACAGTTTCTTTTCTCGCTGTTTATCTTGCGTGCATGTTAACTTATGTAGCTGCAGAAAGATTTAAGATAGGACTCTGGTGTTGTTTGCTATTGTCGGAAAGTTTCTCAGAATTACTCTTAAAGCAGGGAAAAATATATAAATTGGTGTATTACAGTACAATCTTTTTATGATAAAAAATTTTGGTATTTGTATGCAAGTTTTTACTGGTTTACATATACTATGCACATGAAATGTTTTGTGAAACTGTTTTTAGTTATTCTATTATGTAAGAAGTTCTTTACAAATTACAAATTTCATTTTTTAATTAACCTACTTTTAGGTTTATTTACAAGTTCATGGGAATCCCATTTACCATAGTAATTTAAAGGAATTTTGAGGGAGGGGGTTAACAACTGTTATACGAATATTTATTCAGCAAAATTATCTATATAATCTCTTCGCATGATCATTTTCTTACTGCTAGAAAGTATTTTGCAAAAGTATTTTCTTCAGCTTACATATCCATTTTTATACAAAAGTAAAAAGATTGAAAAAAAAACCTAATGAACAGAAAAATTATAAACTGGCAAAAAGACATTTTTCTAAGAAATATTTGGACTAAATAACTTGATGTGATTTGACAACTTATTATTTCATATAAATGTTAAAATACTTTAGAAGCATGTTTTACCTGTCAAAGATGAAAGAACTACAGTCGAACCCTGATTCTATGGACTCTCACAGTTCTCCAAAATTTGTCCGTACGAACCGATAAGACCAAAATTCGGCCTGACAGCAACACTCCCCGCCCCCTGCGGGCGTTAGCGAAAATCATTAAGCGGTCTCGGAGGATACGATCACATTTTCAAGAGACTCTCATCCAAAAGTAAGTGTTAGTACACATATTATCTTAGTACGCCGAAAAATTCAGAGTAAATTAATACTCCATTTGTGCATAAACAATAAATAAGTAAATAAAAGGCGAAAAACACGAACGCAACGTCACCATTAACTCTACATGCAGCTGGCAATATTTGCTGAGTTTACTTATGCCACTGGAAAATAAGACGTTTAACAAGGTTTCCGGTTGATAAAGAATAATTTTTTTTGATAGGATGCTGCAATATAAACAAAATGATACCCGAAATGTATGTCAATAACTTCTAAATGCAAACGATTATTAACAAGGCATGTTGGTTTCTCTGTAGGCCTACTGGGCAGAAGTTGTATTCACGTCTTTTTTTATATATTATGTTACGTTTATATAGTGCGATAATATATTCGGACTTAAATTATACATAATTTCTTCAGATAAGACTACAAAGTCAGTTAAAATGAACGAAAACGTGTAGCGCAATGTCTCGTAACAATACAACATGCATCTACACGTTTCTTGTGAGAAAATAAAGTATTTTATCTTACTACGATAAAACATAGATTAATGAAATTTTCTAATGCTATTACAAGCAAAATAATGTCCGAAAAACATGAACAAGTAAATTTAACGGTAAATGACTATAAAAATGTACCGCCTAAGCGTAGCATGAAGGCCTAACTTCAAAATCGTGCCATGTGTAAACGCTCGTGATTATATTTGGCCCTTTACGAAATTATACGTAAACAATATATTTTTACGCATAGGCAACACTTTCCAACTTTGAAATTTTGATCCACATCGCAGTCCGTGAAGAAAAGCAATAATCGAAATTGTACACGTAGCAAGTAATTCCTCAGGAGGTGCCGTTGTGTCTGGCGTGGGTGGAGAAGAGGCGGAAAATGGCGGAGTTACAATTTTTTTTGTCATTTGCGACGCCCATCCAGTGCGGACATTGGCTGGCAGCGATGGGCGGGGCATGAGCTGTGATGAGCAGCACATGGCGCATCTTGCCACACAGACGTCGCCAGAGAGAGAGAGAAAGTGGTAGAGCAAGCGAGAGAGAAGCGGATGCCGCTCTGAGAAACAGCTGGCGGCAGGTCAGTGACCCATCTCGCGCTGTGACTTGCACGCTTGCAGCGGCATTTCTTGAATTTTTGCCGTTTTTCTGCCGTTTTCATAGTGAAACACATTATTTGAGGGCTAAGCTCATACGCCTATACTGCTTATACAAATTGTGGCTTATAACGAAGTTTTATAGCTATCTGCTAAGAATTTTCAATTACTAAAATTTTTATTTTTTCAATTTTTCTTTTTTCCAAAATCTGTACGTACGAGCAAAGTGTACATATGAACAGAGTGCCGTACAAGTGTACGTACGAACAGTGCCGTACGAGCGGGGTTTTGCTGTACTATATTACAATGTAACAGCACAATCTTATTTGTCATATTATGAAGAAACTATTTTTGGGCTGCATTTTTTCTGGAAAGAAAAAGTGCATTCTGCAGTTTACTAGAAAAAAATTGCAGCTGGACCTTCTTCAAACATTTTTATATGTGAATAATTATAAAATGTTTTTAAGTAAATGGATGAAATTATTTTATTTTTACTTGTGGGGATAAAATATTTCAGAGAAACTGCTAAGAGAAATATACAGTAGAATCCTTTTTTTTTTTTTTTTTTTTTTTACAATATTCATGGGATCCTGCAAAAATGGTGTGAAAAGCAAGAAAGTGTAAAATATGAGAAATGCAGAAAGAGGCTTTGAATATCACTAAGTTCTGTATCAATTTAACATTAATATAGCTATTAAAATGTAAGCAATAAATTTTCACAAAAAAAAACTTCCAAACATGAACGCCACACCCAAGAATGATATTTTGTTTTAAAAAATGCACAGTAAAAAAAATACAGCAAGTGGTAAAATACTGAACATGCACCGATCAATAAACATGGTTGTGTCTTTGTTTAAAGCAGTTGAACCAACCATTTGAGGGACAAAAATGTTCAATTTCCAGTTTGCTAGCTATATCTTGTGCTTTTTCCGATTGTAATTTTACATGCAAACATATTTTCTAGAGATGGGACAGTTCCATTTTTCTTTTAAGTATCTCAATTCACAATTCCAGCCATATTTTTCTTGATGACGTTGATTCTAAGTAGAGTAGTTATGAAAAATTTGAATTTTAAATAACTGTAATTCATAAATAAATAAAGCCAAATACAATAATAATATATAATGACTTTTATTTAAATTATTTTAAATTTCATTTCTGTGCTTGCTACTCATAATTCAGTACACCCCCGATCGAACGACATTGGCGATCTGACATAAGTTTCAGGCACCCTGGAAAAGTTAATATTTTCAAAAATTGATCAAAGCAAAGTGCAATAGATCACAGTAAAATGTTATTTAAATAAATTTGCATGCATTTAACAACATATGGCAGTTATAATAAATAAGTGATATGCAGCTGTGAAACAAAAAAAACTAAAAATAATGTTAGAAACTTTGGCTGCAATGTAGTTGAAGCGTGCACTTGGTGAGTTAGGCTGCCCACGCAACACTGTGGTAGACTGAAAAACTAAATAGTTGAGTCATTCCTTCAGTAACTACATAATACATAGCACCAAACTACAATCAAAATTGATAAATAAAACAAACTGCAACGGACGGAAAGCAACACCACCTTTTAAATAGAATAAGATGAAATTAGAAAAGAATTAACCTCTGATATTAAATCAGAATTCAAAACATTTTATTTTTACTATAAAATCGACCACCTCTGATTTTTAAGTAGATTTGTTCAGTCAAATATTTATAAAAATTGCTCCGGCATTGCTAGTGAAGCATGATACGACGGCCTCTGGGTAACAAACTATAGGTCTTCAAAATCAAAAATAAAGAAATATCAGTCCATTGCAAATATAATTTATAATGGAACTATATTACCTTGAAAGCAATGAAATGTATTACTGTCACACATCATCATGGTACATTCACTTTCAACACATTTTTGTATCATACACAACCCATAAATATTTTTAAATATTCCTCTTGCCAGAAAAATAAACTTGTCTCTCTCCAGTCTCCATAGATAAATATGTTTTCTTTTTGCCCTAGCGATTGTCCAAAGCACAACTAATATGTAACGGTGAACTGAATATAAATAAACAAGAATGAAATATAATATTAAAATGTGGTTGTCAAATGGTTAAAAGGATAACACATTAAGTAACAAAACATATGCTATGATTAAGATACAATTTGAATTTAACACAAAAATATATTAAATCCTATAATAAATGTGATGATCCCGTTACAACACCGACATATGTGAGACGTGATGAGTAATGCTGCCTTATCTCCTCTTCGTCCTCCTCACTTCTCCAACCTCCATCTACCCTTCATGCTTATCTCACACTCATATTTTTCCAAGCACCCTCCTCTGCAATTCCTTCTCCTAGAAACGCAAGGCTAAAAATAGATAACACCCCTCCTGACTGTCCACGCCAGCCAATAACCATTTACTCCCCTCACCCCCAGCCAACAAGCTAGATTGTGGTCATGTGAATGTGCCCATCAACTGCCGGCGCCGACTGTGAGAAGTCACGTGACAACCTGCAACTTGTCTGGCCGCAAAGCAGTGCCACATGTTTGTCTTTTCTTTCCCACCCTCTCCCAGCCATCATCTTTGTTTCCGTGTCTGTGAGAGTGCAGGGTATTGGGGGATAGAAAGACGTAACGGTTCTTTTTTCTATTACAGCACGGCTTAAAAAAGGACCAGCTTGGCACTCAGCCTGTAAAAAAGGCAAAAAAAAAAAAACGAGAAAGAAAACAATCCTCCCTTAGGTCATCTTATTTCTCTTGCTTCACATCAAACTGTACGCATTCTGCTCGTTTTGACCTTGACAACTTCCGCTGTGTTATTGATCACTCGGCACATGAGGCAAATGACTGCATTGTAAAAACGGCCTACAACTAGTCACGTATGCTATGTGTGGGCTGATAAGGTTTTTAATTGTGCTCATTCAACAGGGCAGCGATTAGAGCGACTGCGACCAGCGTGTCGAGAGCCACTTTGCCTCTATTTGCATTACAGAGCATTAAACTTGTGCGTTGTGCATAGTTCTAAGATTTTTCCTATAGGCCTAAGACTTAAAACAATGAGTAATTCTGTCGTTAATTTAGTGACAGCGCCTTGAAAAGTCCGTTTTTAGCCCTTTTGAGTAGCTCCAAATTTGCGTTTCTAATAAGTAAAAAGTCTTTATTTTTTCTTTTTAAAACATTTTTTATTAGTATCGTTTAAAATCATATAATTGGCGACAAGTTGCAACAGTTAATGTGTAATTACAAAAAATAGACTCAATGGCTTTACTAAAACATTTTTAATAGTTGCAGCATACTTTCATGTAAATAATAAGAGTCGTTCTATTGTCGGTGTGAGCTTCGCACCAGGCAAGCAGGATGAATCACCGCAAGCTGAGAGGGAGACAAGACAAAGCCAGCCGGCCGCTCTCCCCTCCCTCATCCTACACAACCAGATCGAGCGTGCCTCGCGGCCGCAGACGTCGCAGCACACGGGGAATAATGGATCACTATTTTATTTGTAAAACACCTTTTCGTTATACTAAAATATAATTTCAAGAAAAAGGGTTTATTTTAAATCGGTAACTGCTATATGTTAACTTTAAGGGAAAAACCCACCTTAAAAGTAAAAAAAAAAAAAAGTTGGGCGTGACAAAATTAATTGCCTTGGGACGAACGACATTGGCGATCTAACGACATAATTATCTGGCACTGTGCGGTGTCGCTACATCGAGGGTTCGCTGTCGTTCACACACACACAAAATTTTTGTTAATGCACTTAACTTTACGGTTAGTACTAGGTATTTTTATATAGTAGTGGTAGCAAGATAGTGAAAATGACGACATGTAAATGAGTAGTAAACATAACCGTTTGAAATACAATCAAATTGCAAAATCTCTGCTTGGACATAGTGTTTTATAATTAACAATGGAAGTTTTATAGATACAGGTGAATCATTTAAAAATGTTTGCATTAAAAACAATTTAAAAAAAAAGAAAAAAAAACAATCTGTATAGCACACTAAGAAACTTTGGTTTCACAAGGAATGTAACATTCAAAATTACACTGTATATGGCACAGCAGAATTAACTTAAATGTGTTTTCGTATTTTTATAAGATAGGCAATGAACCCACGGATACCGGCGTACTTGACAAGGCACAGTATATAGGCGGTTATGAATGAGGGCTGAGAGTCGAGGACAGAGGAAAAAGAGAGGTAGAGAGAAAGGAGTGATGAGTAGAGCGAGATGAGCCTACATACCGTATATACTCATGTATAGTGCGCCCTCGTGTACAGTGCACACCACGATTTTTAAGTGACTCGCTAGTATGTAAAAAAAAAAAAACACAGGAGGATGAGCCGAGCGAGCGGTGAAACAGCACGAGGGACGCTATGATGGAGGGGTCAAGGAAGCAGGGGGGTAGAAAGGAACAGTAGCTGGCAACATTTAAAAGAGAGAGGATTCACACTGGTTAAGTGTGTGAAGGCAGAGAGGGTGGTGGTGAGCCAGGAGGGGTGGGGTGGCTGTCTCTCTGCCAAGGTCGCTTGCTGTCTGCCAGCCCTCGCCTCGCGCACGTGTGCCTTGCTCTGCTGTGCCAGCCGCTTCCAGCATGTCCCCCCCCCCCTCCACAAGCCATTGAGATACCCTCACCTCTAAGATAACATGCTGTGACAGCACCAAGCTTGCCTTTTTTTATCACTCCTGGTGTCTTTGAGGGGGTGGGGGAAGGAAAAAAAAAGAATGACGCTCTTTTTTTCTTCCTTTCTTTCCCATGAAAAGATAGCTGGTCATGAGCCATCAAATATATTTCCCGGGTGAGGGAAGGGAGAAAAAGAACAATGACGCCTTTTATTTTCTTTCTTTCCCCATGCAACAATAGCTTATCATGAGCCGTAAAAATTAACTTTTAGGGTTTTAGCAGGGACTGTTACTACAGAAAATGGCAGGAGGGGAAAGGGGGAGAAAAACAAAAGTAGTAATGATGGAGGAACCTGGCCTTGAGAACGTTCTCTCTCTGCCTCCCACAGTTGACACCCGTCGGTTCACCATTATAACTTCGGCTTCTTACTTCCCCCACCCCCCTCCATCACGACGGACCGCCCGCCTTTTTTTTTCTGCTTCCTACTGTTGACACTCGTCAATTTACGGCTTTAACTTCCCTCTTCCCCTTTTCATCCCCCTCCTTTCCTGCCGCCTCCTCTCAACCTACCACTGACCTTTCTTTCACATATTTTTTTTTTCTATTTTCCGTGTATAGTACGCACCCCTGAATTTTTATCAGTTGTTTCGGAATAAAAGTGTGTGCTATACACAAGTAAATATACGGTATTGGATATGAGACAAGAGGAGTGCTGAAATGGGAAGGGGGAGGTAGAGTATTATACTAGAGGATCCCTTTGTTCCTGGCTGTTTTTCCCTCTTCATGTGTCATGCAAATAGGTCAAACCACAACTGCCACAGTTTTTAAAAGTGATTTTCACTTTTTTTTTTAATCTCACTGAATGCTAGTTATTAGTAATCTATAGTCTGTCTCACGTAACGGCTCCATATTTTGACAGTTTATTTCTGAGAATTGTGTCTGTAAACATGCTTGCGGAGACCGTGCTTTTCCAGGAAGCCAGGTAGGTTCAAAGCTCCAAACAATGGAACTACCACGCACATTTCTCAGAAGAGAAATGTCAAAATATGGAAAAGTTACACGAGACAGACTATACAAATTATGCATTTTATCACTGAGGACTCGCTAATTTAATAATTTTTTTACAGTTCCAGAGAAAAACCTTCCAAAATTCAGTACTCATACACTGGAGTAATACTGTGAATATTTTTCTCAAAAAGAACCAGCTTTTACAACTGAGATTGTGAAACAATTTCTACACTTCTTATCAATAATTCGACAAATGTTAACTTTGTAAACATGGTTCAGAGGTAACATTTTAACTGTCTCCAATTTCAGAAGCCTACATAATACAGTAGGACTCTGATTTTACGAGGCCATTTTGAGGAACCCTCAAAAGTTATAAAAATTATGGAAAAAATTTTAAAATCCCCCAAAAAATGGGGGAAATCGCAATAAAACTTATTTTAAAAATACGTTAAAGGGTCCACAGTTATAAAATACATAATTTGTAGTGTTGTTATTTGCAACAGGCATGTTGCAAGATAAAAAAAATTGCAGAAATTGGTTAAAAACTGTGGCAGTAGTGCAACATTGAAACGAGCGCCAGCGTGATGAGTGTAGAACAAAGATAGGAAGCGGAAAGTTGGCAATGCGTCATAAACAGCTGACTCAGATACATAATACAGACAATTTTCAAAAAAGTAATAATGATTTCATTTAATAGACCTTATTTCTCTGAAGAATTTGATACCAGACAAGCCTGCCCCCCCCCCCCCTCCTCCCTCTCTCGTCACAAGCTGGCTGTGTTTATCTACAAGGAGGTTGAGGGTGGGAGAGAGAGGTGTATTCTTATCAAAGAAGATACGAGGCTCAGTCGCGTCTCGCCACCACACCAAGCGATGGGAGGAGGGGTGGCCGGCAGACTTTCCCCCTCCCCCCATCACCTATGTTGCGCAGTGCGCACGAACCATACCAGCCAGTTACTCCAGTCGGCAGCTTGCCTACAGACACAGCGCCCACACACACACACACACAGCCACCGCCCATGTACTACAATTGTTTTGACCCGGCAAGCGACATAACATGGTGCATGTGTAAAAAGCTGTTATAGACCTGTGTCTAGAGGGCTCAAGTAATTATTTACGTGAAAGTAAGCTTTATTAATTTGGAGCCCTTTGGTACAACTGTTCTCATATATCTTTGTAGTGTGACACACACACATTTTAAAAGTACAGTAGAGTTTCGTTATAGCGAAATGTCACTGTTCTGGGTTCGAACTTCGCTATAGCCGAATTTGGCCGATTCTGACCTCTAAACCCAAAAATTGCATTAAAACGGTCTTTAATATTATTTTATTACAAAGTAGTACGTTATTCTAAGGAAATAAAGGTTTATTTTTACAGGTAAGTATGCGTTGGTTATAATAATACCCAACAAGTATGGGTGCAACTATTCGCTAAGTCAAAATGGGCCAAAAAACTCCGCCGCGTCATGTAAGTATGGTTATCTATCGCTGGACCGTCTCAACGGTGTTTTGCCCATGCAGGCGTGCGGCAAGAGTACACGCCGACAGTCAATATGATTACACTGCCGGCCGCTGCAGACCAATGTAATCAGTTTGACGAGTGTAGCAATTTATTTATTTATTTTAGCATGCATGCTCTGATGATAATTCTGTGTGCCCTTTCAACACTGTGGCACGCGTACAATAATTTATGCCTTTGCCTGAGACATATAAAAATCAGCTTGGACGTTGGGTGGGTAATGCTAATGTTATTTGCCAGAAAAAATAAGCGACGTAGACATTGGTAGTTGCTTTATTTTCGCACACTCGTCGTGAACTGTGTTTAGCAGCGGCACGAAGTTAAGTTTGAAGCCAATTAGTAGTAAGAGAAGGGCATGCACGTGTACGCATTGACTTTGAGCAAGGTCACAAGTTTGTGATTTTATTCCGGCAGTGTGCCGACAGAAAACGTGCCTGACCTACGTGAGCGCTACCAAATCAGGACAGACAGTTAGTTGAAAAGCAGTGCTAAAGCTAGACATGATCGTTTACACACATGGCACACCATCCGTGATTTTTTTGTTTTAACTTTTTATTTTTCTTTCTTCCCCTCCAGTTGTCCAAACAGACTCATTCCAAGACAAAAAAAAAAGGTGGCTTACTCTTGTTCCCACGCACTTCCTGACGGTGTGTACAATACTTTAACAATGCAACGGCCAGCCCACAAGGATTTATTGCTACTCGTTCAAGTTTAGGGGACGTTTAGTGTGTTAAATTATAATTTTTAATTAGTGTACAGTAAATGTTGAAATTGCCACTAAACTAAAGGCAAAAACACGTACAGCCGACCATGTGAGCATGAAGGTGAATCATAACAGTAAATGCACTGACGATTGCGTTCTCTCCTCTGCCGTCCTTGCTGCTTATCTCAAGAAGCTCAAGATCTATGGAGTAATGAGCTGTAGGAAGCTAAGCAGAGATAAGCACGAGTAATTGTGTGGGGAAGTGTTGTAGCATTGCAGGACAGGGAGTTTTATTTTATTTGGTGAATTAATGTCTTATGTGATCGTAATTTTCTAATATGTTTAAAATTGTAAGATTATTTTCAGTGGTCTCGGTTTCGGAAAGGGAGAGTAGAGACACAGTCATATTTTCCTGAATGTTCTAGTTAGGATGTAATGTTTATAGTTACGGCCAGGTAGCCTTGGTAGGAGGCAATAGCTTTGTTTTCTTTTTGTGTTCTAGTTTTTTCCGCGGGAGTTTTGGCGCCGTTTGTTTATTTAATGCGTAGTTGATAATTGTGCCCTAGAGGGTTCTAGATCATGGAACGAATGACGGTCACGCCACCGAGAACCAACCAATGAGAGCACAGCGAGTGGCGCCCCTTCGCCCTGGAATGTTTTGCTTCTGCAATGTTGAAGAGTAAGACGTGCACGGGGCTGCGGCCCAAGAATACTTGATGAAGTGAAGTTCAGGAGTGAAACTTAACATGCACGGGTAGCACCGCGGTCTTTTTTCTGTAACCTTCTTTCGGACAACCTTTAAATCTACCAAATTCGTTTCGCCCGTGCGCGTAGGCCGCTAGGTGCAGAGAGCCAGGATGGCTACTCGTTCTTCGCCATGTGTGTATTCACCGTGTGCAAATTTCTTGCCTAATTTAAATGCCTGATATAGAGATGTTGTGTTTCTGCTTATAACTTTCTGTGAATCGAATCTACCATGCCAAGACTGGGATAATGTATTATTTCGTGCAGATGTAAACACTAATATAATAAATCAGAAATAGTGGAAAATAGTAAAGTATATTATTTCGGGACGAACCTTTTCTTTAAAATTCTGACAGTGACTGTGGAAATTCAAAATTTCGTCTACAGTATGACATAACCTACAAAATTATTACTAATAAATTCCACCGATCAAGAGATATATTCCAGCATATAACCTTGCCTGTTTTGGCTGGGTTATCCCCAAGCTAGTACACTGGTCTAGGAGGACTGGTGTGCTACATTTGTGACGAGTGGAGCTCAGGTACTTGTACAATGGCGAAACGTCACAGTGTGTGTGAGCGAGACAGCGCTATCGTATTTCCCGGCATTTCTTCTGTATGCGTGGGTGCGCGTGTGTGTGTGAGAGAGAGAAAGAGATACAAACTCAGGTATAGTACAGCCGACTGCAATTATTCTTAGTGAAGAAACAGTATATGTCCGGTGTTATTTACTCAGAACACGCACTTCTTGTTCCAAATAGCAGTGTCGTCATCTGTGTGGCGCGAGGGGTGGAGGTAATCTGTACATCCGGCTAACAAATACCTACTCACTTCGCAAGGTCACGTACGTCGCCGCAAGCCTGTTTCACATGGTCGCGAATCTCGCTGCAAGCCTGTTTATCACACGACTCGCCATATATGTTTCTACTCATAAAATTCACATTTTTCATGGATTTTTTCCTGTTTCACATGGTCGCGAATCTCGCTGCAAGCCTGTTTCACACGACTCACCATATATGTTTCTACTCATAAAATTCACATTTTTAATGGATTTTTTTTTCCAATTTTTTGACGGTTCTTTAAAAAGACTTTGCTATATCCGTGTTTTCGCTATTTCTGTGTTCACTATAATGGGATTCACTGTATAAATATTTATGTCTACGTAAACAAACACGGCACAGCAGTGTACATTTTTCTACATCTGCAAGTATTGTTACCATCTTAATTAACATATGTTTATTAAACTAAATTGATATTTCATTAGTACATGTCTGATTTTCCCTTGAGGAGTTACTGCAAAAATACACTTTAAGGTGACTCGGCGGCCATGTTTACTTTAGAAAAGTGGGGGGAAGGGGTGTTCGCACACACCTCCCCCCCTCTAGGATGTACGTGTTTCGGAACCATGTACTTATTAAAACAAATTGCTATATCATTTTTAAAATGTGTTATTTTTATGAATAAAGATGATAGAGCTGACTTAACAAGAAAACTGTTATTTCAATGCAATTTTTGGGGTTTTGGAGGGTCAATATTGCTCACATACAGTTTTACGAGGTCATTCTCGGGCAATGTGAGGCCTCGTAAAATCGGGGTGCTACTGTATTATGAAATGTTCCCAGAACCATTACACTTTGTTCAACTTGTGGATGTACTGTACTAGTATTCTTTTTTTATAGACAAATTATAACAACGTTCGAAATATGTCTTTATATAGTAAATGCATCACAAAATTACAGCAAAAAATTGCAGACAGAAAATGTACAGTTACAAAATATACATTTAGTACAACTTTTATAATTTATAAATAGTCATAATTAAGAGAGCATTTTAAAAGTTTGTCATACTATGTACGTACAATGACTGACAGTGGTGCAACACTTAAACATGACACAGTAAAACTTTGTTGAAATTATAGTTTGTGCTTTCAAGAAACACACTATTAATAAAACGTTTTATGGAATATAAAATAACACAAGAATAATAACACTGATCCGTGGTTTTGGCTTCAAATTGCAGTTGAACCCTGTTATAACTAGAGACCTGAAAAAATAGCAAATGCGATAACGCGAATAATAAAGCCGATTTTCCATGTTTAATGCGCTAAAATGCGATTTTTTTGCGCTTGACATAATAAAAGCGAATTTTCAAGAAATCCGTTATTTTTTGTGCGAATTACCGGGTTTGCCCGATAAAAATCGACTCGCAACGGCAAGTGTCGATATATCGATTATTCTCGTGTGTTTTAATTTTATCGTCGAGTTCGATATAATCGATATATATCAAATTTAGTGTGCCGCGATCATCAGTGAATGTGTCACGTCTTTCTGCGTTCGTTTTTTTGTTGTGTAAACGTAAATTAAACGAAAATGTATAAATCCCATTGCACTAAATAAATATATATATTGACGTTTGCCGTTGATGTATGTAGGCCTACAAATTTATAACTCGCCGTGTATTGGATCTTGCAAATTGCGTAGCTTACTCCATGTTTGTAGGTTATGTTCGGTGTTTACGATCGCGGGATAGTACATGGAAATAATTTTATTTCTATCTGAAGCTGTAGTGGTAGCCCTAGTTCAACAAACTATAAACATGGTCGTGTTGTATTTGTGAAGAAACGTGTTTGTTATTATTTTGTGTCCACTCGTTTTTTT